>BJKM01000655.1:0-100000 GCA_015082035.1 Chaenogobius annularis
TCAGCGTTGCCGGGACTTATAGTCATATTAAAAATCAAACCAACCCGGGGCCCTGTGTAAAACAGCCTCCCCTAGTGCTATTTCTGTAGTAACATCACACAGATGGGAAAACAAAATGCGAGTCAGACTGCCCAATCTGAGAAATTTGATTCATATTCCCTGTAAAAAGATAACGCCCAGTCTCACTGAAACTAGTCTGAAACTTGCTGTGCTAAATGTCAGATCCTTATGTAACAAATCATTCTTCTTAATTAATAATTTTATTTCTTCTTATAATCTTGATTTTATGTTTTTAACTGAAACATGGCTTGACAAAAACACAGGAAATTTAGTTCTAATAGAGTCTGCTCCACCCAACTTTATGTTTGAATCTGAAACACGAGAAAACAAAAAGGGAGGAGGGGAGGAGGTGTGTGTGCTTTTGTTAGAGATGAAATAGTTACCCACAGGTTGTCCTTTGGGGTGTTTTCAACATTTGAGTATGTAGCCTTTAAAATTGAGCTAAAACAGTCTCCATCCATTCTCTTCATTGTTTTATACAAGCCTCCTCAGCACTGCAAAAGTTTTATTGATGATTTTACTGAGATGCTTTCAGTCGTATGCACAGACTTTGATGGTTTGGTTATAAACAGGTGATTTCAATGTTCATGTTGATAATATTTGTGACAGAAACGCTAAAGAGCTTCATGCTGTCCTTGAAACTTTCGGTCTTACTCAGCGCGTGAGTGGCCCCACCCACAGCAGAGGGCACACTCTAGATCTTCTAATTACAAAAGGGGTTAATATTTCAAACGTCAATGTGGTCGATGTTGCTCTGTCTGATCATTTCTGTGTCTTCTTTGACCTGTCTGTTTTTTCCCAAACCACCAGCTGGTCCTGCAATTGTCCGGAGGAGACACATAAAATGACAGCACGGGAAAACTGTTTATGGAAATGATAAACTTTGAAAATGTCTCATGTTCTAATGTAAATGATTTGTTGAACTCTGTTACATCTAGTGTTTTGAATGTTCTCGACACCATTGCCCCTATGAAGGCTAAAATTGTTAAAAATAAGCAGAAGGCGCCATGGAGAAATGATGATTCGGTCAGGGCACAGAAAAGGGAGTGCCGTCCGGGCCGAACGAAAATGGCGCAAGTCGAAGCTCCAGGTTCAGAAAGAGATTTACAGAGAGAAGTTGTACATGTACAACCTCATTTTATGTAGAACTAGGGAAGGATATTTTTCTGAAATAATTGGAAGCTGCAGTAACAGTAACAACTCGCGTGTCCTGTTTGCCACAGTAAACAGATTAACAAACCCTCCAGCTCAGCTGCCGTTAGAACTCATTTCCACATCCAAGTGTAATGAGTTTGCATTATTCTTTAATGACAAAGTTCAGGGCATTAAAAAATGCTATCAAATTCTACAATGCAAAAAAATAACCCTCAAACCACCTACACACTTAGAGCTGACTCACTTTGCACCTGTAACTGACAAAACTGTCCAGGAGATCATCACCAGCCTGAGTTCATCTACATGCTGCCTCGATGTGTTACCCACCAGATTTCTAAAGTCTGTGCTGAACAGTTTGTTAGCACCACTCACTCAAATAGTTAACATGTCGCTTCAATCTGGAACATTCCCAATGTCTTTGAAAACTGCGGTCATAAAGCCTCTCCTAAAGAAGAGAGCAGTCTTGATGCCGCAGTACTGAGTAATTACCGGCCCATCTCTAATCTGCCATTTTGGGGCAAAGTCCTTGAAAAGGTTGTTTACCAACAGCTCACTGATTTCCTCTTAATAAACAACTCATTTGATGTTTTCCAGTCAGGTTTTAGACCTCATCACAGCACTGAGACTGCTCTTGTCAAGGTGACAAATGACATCCACCTGAACACTGACGCGGGCAAAGCCTCAGTCTTAATTCTGTTAGATCTGAGTGCTGCTTTTGACACTGTCGATCATGGGATCCTCTTACAGAGACTAGAGGACTGGGTGGGCATCACTGGCACTGCTCTAAACTGGTTAAAGTCCTATCTGGAAGACAGGAAATTCTTTATCGAAATTGGTAACTGTGTCTCAGACCAGATGCCCCTGACCTGTGGGGTGCCCCAAGGGTCAATCCTGGGACCCCTTCTGTTCAACCTCTACATGCTGCCGTTAGGTCAGTTGATACGCAGCGAGAATGTGTCCTATCACAATTACGCAGACGACACTCAGATCTATGTTTCACTGACGGCAGGTGAATATGGACCAGTGGATTCACTCTGTCACTGCATCCACACAGATCAGTGTGTGGATGCAAAACAACTTTCTCCAGCTGAACTCAGACAAGACTGAAATCATCGTCTTTGGCCCACAGAAACAAAGAGAAATTGTTAACTGTCACCTCCAGAGTCTCGCTCTAAAACCTACACATCAAGTTAGAAATCTGGGGGTAATAATGGACTCAGATTTGAATTTTAACAGCCACGTCAGATCAATCACATCAGCAGCTTTTTACCATCTAAAAAACATTGCCAAAATCAAAAGTATAGTGTCTAAACCAGACCTGGAGAGACTTATCCATGCGTTTGTCTCTAGTAGATTAGACTACTGTAACGGCCTGCTCACTGGCCTCTCCAAACGAGCTGTAAAACAGCTGCAGTACATCCAGAACGCCGCTGCTCGGGTCCTGACTAGAACCAGGAAGTACGATCACATTAGTCCTGTGCTCAGGTCTCTGCACTGGCTCCCCTGTGGCTCAGAGAATAGACTTCAAAGCAGCTCTGCTTGTATACAAGTCTCTCCATGGCCTAGCACCAAAGTACATCTCGGACATGTTAGTGCCATATGAACCATCTCGGACTCTGAGGACCTCAGGGACCGGCCTCCTGCTGGTGCCCAGAGTCAGGACTAAACATGGGGAATCTGCATTTCAGTTTTATGCAGCTAAAATCTGGAACAGTCTTCCTGAGGATGTGAGACAGGCCGCTACTCTGGCAATGTTCAAATCTAAACTAAAAACTGTTTTGTTTGGCTGTGCATATGACTGAAATGCTTTTCTTTGCACTCTTCTCTTTTATGTCTTGAACTAAGATTGTGATTTCTGCCATGTCTTTGTGATTTTAATGCATTTTTTCCTGTTGTGTGAAGCACTTTGAATTGCCTTGTGTACGAATTGTGCTCTACAAATAAACTTGCCTTGCCTTGCCTTGCCTTGCCTTATTGGACAGGACAGATGTGAATGAAACGGGAGATGAACGAGAAGGGAGGACATGCAGTGAATAGTCAAGAGTCAAGAGTCAAGAATCTAACTCACGACACTGCGGCCGGCTCCACATGGAGCCTGGCATACATGTGCTGTGCCTTAACCACTCAACCACCATGCAGCACGAAGACTAATTTTCAAACAGTCTTGTTCACAGATGAGTGCCATGCAACCCTGGACGGTCCAGATGGATGGAGAGGTGGTGGACGGCACATCAGCACGGAGGAGGCGGAGTCATCTTTTCTCTCCTCCGCATCGTCTGAAATGCGTCGTTCAGCTTCATCCATGCGTGCT
This sequence comes from Chaenogobius annularis, assembly GCA_015082035.1. Classification (NCBI taxonomy): domain Eukaryota; kingdom Metazoa; phylum Chordata; class Actinopteri; order Gobiiformes; family Gobiidae; genus Chaenogobius; species Chaenogobius annularis. The sequence continues at coordinate 3,527 of BJKM01000655.1, forward strand.
CCACCCGTTCCCATCTCCTTTATACGATGTCTTCAATTCGGGCCATACCAAGCATTTCCGCCCTCAGTGCTGCCATGTCACGCTGCATTTCCCTTTTAACTTGGTATCTCATACCCGTCAATCAGTGTAAGGTGACCGATTCCAAGCAGACTCCTCAAAGACATTCTCCCCCTAATTATAGATTATATTCTGAATATAATAAATACTTCATTAGAAAGTGGTTATGTTCCACAGTCCTTCAAAACATGCAGTCATTAAACCGCAAACTTATTTCTGTACGTTGCAGAGCTTTTCAAGTGTCAAGCCAAACTTTACGACACCTTCTTAGGTGGGACTGGATAGAAGGCACAGCAATCTCCATCTCCTCAGTAAGAAAAAGTGGAGGCAGGTAGCCTAAAGCAATTCAAAGGGAGATCAGCCTGTGGCCGAGGAGTTTAGAGAATGATGAGAACACTCTTCCCAAGTCAAATGACTGCTCCAGGTTGTAGGATGAAGCGCAAGGCCACTCAAACATGCACTCATTAAACCACTTCTGAAAAAGCCTAATCTTGATCCTGACTTATTGATAAACTACAGATCTATTTCAAATCTACCCTTTGTCTCTAAAGTCCTTGAAAGAGTTGAAGTTAAACAGCTTTGTCGCCATCTAGAGGAAAATAACTTATTCGAAGTTTTCCAGTCAGGGTTCAGATCCCACCACAGCACTGAAACTGCACTAGTTAAAGTCACAAATGATTTGTTATTAGCTGCTGACGATGGACTGGTCTCAATCCTGGTTCTATTGGACCTCAGTGCAGCGTTCGACACCATCGACCACAACATTCTACTGCAGAGGTTAGAATCTGATGCAGGTGTCAGGTAGGATTTAAACCAGCTGAGGGCTGTCCCTCTATCAGATAGGTACCAGTTTGTTAATGTAAACCAGAGCTCCAAGCCCTGTTCTAAAGTAACCTACGGTGTGCCACAGGGTTCAGTACTCGGTCCGATTGTGTTTACTCTTTATATGCTGCCTGGAGAAACGGTCTGCCTGGAGAAACTGAAAACGGTCTGCCTGCCTGGAGAAACGGAGAAACGGTCTGCCTGGAGAAACGGTCTGCCTGGAGAAACGGTCTGCCTGGAGAAAACGGTCTGCCTGGAGAAACGGAGAAACGGTCTGCACTCCATATGAACAGTTCTTCATCGGCCTCGAAGAATTGGTTCTCCTGAGTGGGTCTTGCTCCACCGTGTATCTGCGAATTGAGGCGCGTCCGCCTGTCCGTCCGAGGGAGTCGGATCTCTCCTTCACTGTGGAACTCCAACAGGTTTCTACTTTTTCCCAAAGAGGTTTGGTAGTTTTTCCTGGCCGAGAAGGAGGGTCTAAGGACAGGGGAGCTTGGGACATCTACACAACGTTACCAAGTTCCCTATTTGTTATAACATTGTTTATTTTGTTTTCCACTGTAGCCCCTCGAGGCAGGGAAGCCTCTGGCTTCTGAAGAGTGCAGACACTTCCCTGCTTGCTCCTGCCTGCTTTCAGCCGCTTTCCTTATTTTGCTTTTAAATCCCATTTTTTTCTTCCAAACATTTTTTAATATGACTAAGTCAAACCAAGGATTTTAAGAGCATTTTTTCAAGTTTTAATCACAACAAATCTGACGAACCAGCGACATGTCCGGTGAAAGAAGGGAAACAAACTCCTGTAAACGCTGTTGGATATTTCAACAAGAAATTCATGAGCCTACAAGCACGGATATTTTGCTTTCTTATGGAATCTGAAAAAGGACTGCACGATACAATCCCTGTGTCATCCAGTGGTAAGGAAGGTCCACATTTTTTACAAGAAAAAAACAGCTACTTTCAATCTAAACCGAGACTGACTCTGTTCCTGATCTTTAAACAGTTTTGGGAACGAAACAAACATCTATGAACAAATAGTCGGTGCGAAGCCTAAGCGATACAAAGATAATGTAACGCCAACCTAAAATAACAGCTTACAAACAGAGATGTTTACCCATTTCAAAGTCTGAAGTAAATGAAAGAAATGAAATGGGAAGACATGATGTGCGCGAAAAGGCCAGACAGAGAGGGAGAGAGAATCTGTGCACAACGTCCAAGGTCGCTCTTGATTGGGGATGGTGCGATAAGTCACGTGATGGCATGAAAAAATTAAAACACATTCTTTTCCCAGCGCCACAGTCACTGAGATTAACATTGCGTATTTCTAATGTTTTGGCCACATATAAAAGAGATTAAACAGCTGATTGCGCACGTGGCGCACAGTGGACACACGACGCGAAGAGACTGAAGTGTTTGAAAAGAGACTAGTCTTGGAGTTAGTCGACGAGCTTAATAAAAATGGAAGAGTAAAAAGCATAGTCATCAGGAGTGACTCTTTCCAAACATCGACAGGAAGATAAACAAGTTTAGCCGGCTGCTTTAGCTGAACACGTGTCTAAAGAGTGGGCAACAAGAGGATTGCACTACATTGAGAACTTCTATTCCTATTCTGGAGACACGGAAGAGACCTGTTTAAGGAGAGGAAATGGGCCCACACCTCTGTAGCAGGTGGGAGTGAGGGTGCTGAACGAGAGGACCTGCTCCCACGCCTGAGGGCATTGGACTGGGCCTGGACAGGGTTCCTGGAGCAGATATTAGAGAAGAGAGGAATGAACAGACAGAATTCCTGCCCAGCAGCCAGAGACCGAGCCAATTGTTCAACATCATGCAGCAGCACCACAACCTCCACCAAAGGATTTATTAGCAGCCGCTCCACAGCCACCAGCAAAGAATTCAACTCCAGCTGCTCCATCGATCACGATCACACTCCACCGCCTCCAGCGAAGGACTCATCTGCAGGCAGCACCACAACAATCTTCACCACGGCTTAGCGCAAGGAGTCATTATCAGTTCTTTCCTGCACAGTCCTCCATCAAAGGCCTTGGACCCATCTGTGGCGAGGCCCGGCAGTATCCCTGCCATCGCCCCTGCCCTACAGAGCAGCCCTGGATCCGGCCCATGCGTAACATCTACTCCCACTACAGATTCCTCACTCTTACTCTCCATCTCCACCTCACACCAGGGGTCTTCCCAGCCATCTTGAATTATTGATCAAATCAAGGCATTAAAGACGGGTCCACTCACGCCTAATATAGGCAAGAATCAGAAGTTCTGATAAAACATGAACTCTCTCAGCGCTTCCCTTTCTACATCAATCACGAAAAGCCCCCCACTTGATCCCCCCGTCGCCTTTCACTGGTATCTACCATAGCTAGGATGCACTCGTCAATCCAGCGTTCACCGGGACTTAGTCATATTTAAAGTCAGAAACAACCCGGGGCCCTAGTTGTGGAAACGTGCGCGCGCTAGTGCTATTGCCGTCCTGTGGTAGACATCACAGACGATGGGAAAAAAGAATGAAGGTCACGCACAGGCCACGCAATCTGGAGAAATTTGATTCATATCCCTGTAACAAAGATAGACAGCCCCAGTCTCACTGGGAAACTAGTCTGAAACTATGCTGGTGCTAAGTTCAAATCCTTATGTAGAACAAAATCATTCTTATAGGCCGAGCCGCCCAGCCAACAGGGCGTAGGCCTATTGCCTCTGCACCAGAACGCGCGGCTCGAGGAGGCCGGCGTATGTTGCAACTGTACCAGAGAGCCGAAACATTGCGCGGCGCAGCGCGCATGTTTGTTACCCACGTAGAGTGGAGGGGACGCCCGTCCCATTCCGTGGCGATCACCTAGTCCCCCTGGCAATAGAACCAGTGAAAAGCCGATCCGGAGGGCATCTCGGTCATGGCATACTTACCCTGCCAATAGGACAAAATAGTCAACAAATGATTCGTGGGCGAAGCCCACGCACTTCCGATTGTTGACCAACCGCGCAGCGCGAAGCGGCTGCATCCCTCAATGTCGCCGCCTGGCAGCAACGCACATATAACGACCGATGGCCTGGAGGCATGGTCAGCCATGTACTTACTCCTGCAATAGCACCCAAAATAGGGTCAAGCATAAGAGGCATGGCGCAAGCCCAGTGCACTCATTTGGTTGGACAACCGCAGGCGTGAAGCGCTGCATCCCAATGTCACCCCTGCTGCAGACCAGGTCAAACGCCGGATCGGAGGGCAATCGATCATGCATACTTACTCTTTCGTAGGACACAAATAGTCAACAATGGAGTGCGTAGGGCGAAGCCGCGACGCACTCATTGTGTGACAACCGCATGCGCGAAGGCGCTGCATGTCCTCCAAAAAAACACTTCCCAACACTGCGCGCCGGCATCGCTGCTGGGTACCTCAAGCCCATGCCGCAGGCATCCCATAAAGCAATATAACTGCTCCAAATGAATGGAAGTCCTATGGAGGTGGGTGGGGAAGGCCGGCGGGGGATGGGCGACTGGACGGAGCGCGTAACGCGGGCTCTGTAATGAGTGATTCCACCAATGGGTGCGGTGGGAAGGCGCTCGGGAGCTTTCAAATGACGTATAATATGTTGGTTGACAGGTGCAACAAGGGATATATTGTTGTTTGGTACGAAATATTATTAATGTGTTTTTGTTATAATGTTGTATTTTTTGTTGTCTAGAGGAAGAGCGGAGCGTTTCTGCTCTTTGGAGAGGTGGAAGGGGAGTTTGGGACGGGCCCTAGGAGACGAGCGTCAGGACAACACGGGAGCAACACTGTTACCCAAAAGTCAGATCTGGCGAAAATTTGTGTCATGTTTTGGGGCCATTATTATGTTAATTCTAAAATCGGACGGGAGACGCTCACCCACAGAGGTCCTAAACACACTGCCCATGGAGACCTAACTTTGTGAGAGCTTACGAAATTCGCTCACGCAAATTCCTCGGTCAGTGATGAACAAACAAGCCCGAAGAGTTATCAGGCCACAGCCCCCGGACCTAAACCATGATGGCCGGCCATCTGGTATTGTGAACATGACAACCGCTATTTCGCTCATATCAGACTTTAACGGAACTCCTCCTAGCGTTCACCAGTGCTGCTTCAAAATGGGTTACATCCTCTACACAAGTGGACATCCTAAAATGTTATCCAATCTTTTGAATAACTTTTACGGTCTTTCGTAGGGCCGCAGCCGCAGAAGTTGGACTATGCATTCTTGTAATTACCAATTTTAACATTGGCTGCCGCATGTTGCGCAGAAACGGGCCGTGTGGACCAAATTCAATCAGTTTGTGAAACTTTCAAGCTTGACGTGGTAATGTGTGAATAAAAAGGTCGAAGAAACGCGCATAGCGCCTCCCTTCAGGAGTGAAATTACGTTTTCCGTAGACTTTAAGCGGAGACATCCTCCAGGCATTCTCACCCTGGGCTTCAAAATTGTATACATCCTCTAGACAAGTTGGGGCATCAAAATTATCCAAATTTTGTGGTGGATAAGGCCTTTTTAACGCTCGTGCCGGCGGCAGAGAGCGCTGGCGCAAAGTTGGAGCCCAACGGCATTGTTGAAGTTGGCCAAAATTTAAAACATTTGCTGCCCATTTGCGCAAAATTAAGCGCCGGGTGTAGGACCAAATTGAATCAGTTGTTAAACTGAACAAGGACTTGAACAGCACTCTATATCGTGGAGAAAAATTTGGATTCGGTCACCCATACGGCCTCCTAAAGGAGTGAGGGACATTTAAATTAAACAGTGGAAGAGAAAGAATTTATGTTTACCCAAATTTTCCAAATTTGGCCCAAATTTTTTTTCTATTGTTGGCGTCCAGGGTCAAGAAAAAAGCCAATCAGACTTATGCATATTAGGATTTTACACCGCGTTTGGAGCTCCGAGGGCGATGACAGAAACATCCCATGTTATCCTAATGGAAAATCGCCAAATTGCCGGACAGTTTACGCTCACACTTAAGCAGAGCTCCTCCTCGGGCTGATGGCCCGAGTTGAAGCCAGACAGGCTCTAGAAGATTGGAGGGAATATCAATCTTCAGGGATGGTGGATTATCAGAATAGTTAGCTCCAAATTGGTTATTATAACCATTTACGGGTGTCTCTACGGGCAGCGCTGGCAAATTTGGTCCCACAAATCGCCACCAATTTCACCATTGTTAATAATGGCTCCCTAATTGGTCTTTTAAGGCGTGGCCTCTACTACCTCATAGTTTAACCAAAATGACATGAAATTCTGGCACAAACTCTCTTTTGGCATAACGATCTAAAAAAGTCCAGGGGGCCAAAACTCATATTTGTACAGTGGTCGCCGTAAGCGATGAACTGCAACCTCCCATCTTGTCCCATAGGTCCAGTGCCAAGAACTCTTCATCAATTGACCAAGAATTTTCACATTAACACTTTAACCAAACTCCCTCACTTGGGCGTCGGCTCTAACCAACTTTAAATTTTGGTGACAATCATCCTACAGGGCAGGACATCAAAAAGTCTATCCAAGTTTTATGGAACAAGAGCTCACGGTGTCTGAGCGGTGAAGCCGAAGCAACAGTCGACTGGCAATCGTGTTCATTTGCGCTTAATGTGTCGGCTCTGTTTTGGGCTTTTTTTGGACATCTAAACTCAATTCAACAAAACTGCCCCCCGAATAAGAAAAGGACAAAAATAAAATATGCAGGGAGCGAGTGCGAAGCCCGCGGCGCGCGAGGGCGTTGGATGCCGCTCTGCCGGCTTTAATTGTATTTCTCTTATAATCTGATTTTATGTTTTTAACTGAAACATGGCTTGGACAAAAACACAGGAAATTTAGTTCTAAATAGAATCTGCTCCACCAAACTTTATGTTTGAATCTGAAACACGAGAAAACAAAAAGGAGGAGGTGTGTGTGCTTTTGTTAGAGATGAAATAGTTACCCACAGGTTGTCCTTTGGGGTGTTTTAACATTTGAGTACCTTAGCCTTTAAAATTGAGCTAAAAACAGTCTCCATCCATGCTCTTCATTGTTTTATACAAGCCTCCTCAGCACTGCAAAAGTTTTATTGATGATTTTACTGAGATGCTTTCAGTCGTATGCACAGACTTTGATGGTTTGGTCAAAACAGGTGATTTCAATGTTTCATGTTGATAATATCTGTGACAGAAACGCTAAAGAGCTTCATGCTGTCCTTGAAACTTTCGGTCTTACTCGAAGTAAGACCGGCACACTCTAGATCTTCTAATTACAAAAGGGGTTAATATTTCAAACGTCAATGTGGTCGATGTTGCTCTGTCTGATCATTTCTGTGTCTTCTTTGACCTGTGTTTTTCCCAAAACCACCGGCTGGTCCTGCAGTTGTCCGGAGGAGACACATAAAATGACAGCACGGGAAAACTTTTTATGAAATGATTAACTTTGAAAATGTCTCTGTGAATGTTCTAATGTAAATGATTTGTTGAACTCTGTTACATCAGGTGTTTTGAATGTTCTCGACACACATTGCCCCTATGAAGGCGAAAACTGTAAAAAAATAAGCAGACGGCACCATGGAGAAAATGATGATTCGGTCAGGGCACAGAAAAGGGAGTGCCGCCGGGCCGAACGAAAATGGCGCAAGTCGAAGCTCCAGGCTTCAGAAAAGAGATCTACATAAAATGAGGTTGTACATGTACAACTTCTCTCTGTATAACTAGGGAAGGATATTTTTCTGAAATAATTGGAAGCTGCAGTAACAACTCACGTGTCCTGTTTGCCACAGTAAACAGATGAACAAACCCTCCATCTCAGCTGCCGTTAGAACTCATTTCCACATCCAAGTGTAAAGAGTTTGCATTATTCTTTAATGACAAAGTTCCGGGCATTAAAAATGCTATAAATTCTACAATGCAAAAAATAACCCTCAAACCACCTACACACGTAGAGCTGACTCACTTTGCACCTGTAACTGACAAGACTGTCCAGGAGATCATCACCAGTCTGAGTTCATCTACATGCTGCCTCGATGTGTTTACCCACCAGATTTCTAGAGTCTGTGCTGAACAGTTTTTTAGCACCACTCACTCACATAGTTAACATGTCGCTTTCAATCTGGAACATGTCTTGAATGTCTTTAAAAACTGTGGTCATAAAGCCTCTCCTAAAGAAGAGCAGTCTTGATGCCGCAGTACTGAGTCATTACCGGCCCATCTCTAATCTGCCATTTTTGGGCAAAGTCCTTGAAAAAGTTGTTTACCAACAGCTCACTGATTTCCTCTTAATAAACAACTCATTTGATGTTTTCCAGTCAGGGTTTTAGACCTCATCACAGCACTGAGACTGCTCTTGTCAAGGTGACAAATGATCATCCACCTGAACACTGACGCGGGCAAAGCCTCAGTCTTAATTTCTGTTAGATCTGAGTGCTGCTTTTGACACTGTCGATCATGGGACCCTCTTTACAGAGACTAGAGGACTGGGTGGGCATCACTGGCACTGCGCTAAACTGGTTAAAGTCCTATCTGGAAGACAGGAAGTTCTTTGTCGAAATTTGGTAACTGTGTCTCAGACCAGAGACCTGACCTGTGGGTGCCCCAAGGGTCAATCTTGGGACCCCTTCTGTTCAACCTCTACATTTCTTGTCCACTCCTCCCTCCTGTGCGGACTGTTTTCCTCTGCTCCCGCTGCTGCCTGCTACTTCTGCCTCTCTCGTCGTGTTTTTTCTCTTTTTCTCTCTAAATCACAGTGCGCTGGATCACCTGTTGTTCTCTGGAATAATGAATCTAATTGATTGGTCTCTGAGTGCATTGGATAAAGTTTTTCCCAGAGAAAAGCTTCCCCGGGAGAAGCAACCTGTCCCGAGGGGACGTCCCCAGCGGGGTACGTTCGGGACTATTACAAGAACTGGCAGGTTCTATGCATCGAGCCCCTGCTCATTGAAGATGTGGAGGACCTATTCGTATTTGGATTCATGAAAGCAGGATTCCTCCTAATTGGGCTCGGAGTCGCCCTGGTCTATCGGAAAAATGGGAAGACAGAAAAATTCACCCAACAACTGTCTGACATCAACATGAAAGGTTTTGGATTTGAGTAAAAGAATGAAAGGACTCGAACAGAGACTTGAGCACGGCACGGTGCAACTCACTGATCTGAACCGTAACATCTTATTTCGGACCAGGAGATGCAAAAGACTTTGAGGGGATTCAATCAAGGAAATGGGAACTTTTCGCTGTCGGACGGAGTAACTCAATGAATCAAGCTGATCGCACACAGAGAGACCAGAAACGATTGGATTATTTGATCGTAAATCATTGATCAACAAAATGTATAAAAGTACTTATTTCTCTTTTCGCTGCTGTGCCCCTGTATCTCTCTCCCCTTTCCTTATCTGGGCCCGGGCTGGGAGCAACAGGCGTTCAAGGCCGTGCTGAAGACGCAGACACTTACACAAAACAAGATTTTGGCCTTCACTCACCGTCTGCACATCCCACATCTAATTCTTTGTGTTATCTTGTTTGTGTCCCATCCCCCAATATCCACTGAAAATATCCATCACGTTGACCTCGTGTAATGTACTCAATATGTGTTGTTTATCATTGTATGCCTATCGTCGAAACTGTTTTCGTTTTCATTTTCTAAGAGTTCAAGAACCCGAGTAGGCGCCACGCGAAAGCGAGGGCGCCCCGGTGGCCGGTGCTCTTTATGCATGTCTCTCATGTCGCATCTGTCATCAAGTCACGTTCCTATGTTGTGAATTTGTTCATTGACAATGGCAATAAATATATCCTGATTCCTGACATGCTGCGTTAGGTCAGTTGATACGCAGCGAGAATGTGTCCTATCACAATTCTGCAGACGACACTCAAATTATGTTTCACTGACGGCAGGTGAATATGGACCAGTGGATTCACTCTGTCACTGCATCCAACAGATCAGTGTGTGGATGCAAAACAACTTTTCCAGCTGAACTCAGACAAGACTGAAATCATCGTCTTTGGCCCACAGAAACAAAGAAAGTGTTAACAGTCACCTCCAGAGTCTCGCTCTAAAACCTACAAATCAAGTTAGAAATCTGGGGTAATAATGGACTCAGATTTGAATTTTAACAGCCACGTCAGATCAATAACAATCAGCAGTTTACCATCTAAAAAAACATTGTCAAAATCAAAAGTATAGTGTCTAAACCAGACCTGGAGAGACTTTATCCATGCGTTTGTCTCTAGTAGATTAGACTACTGTAACGGCCTGCTCACTGGCCTCTCCAAACAAGCTGTAAAACAGCTGCAGTACATCCAGAACGCGCTGCTCGGGTCGCTGACTAGAACCAGGAAGTACGATCACATTAGTCCTGTGCTCAGGTCTATGCACTGGCTCCCTGTGGCTCAGAGAATAGACTTCAAAGCAGCTCTGCTAGAATACAAGTCTCTCCTGCGGCCTCCTGCTGGTGCCCAGAGTCAGGACTAAACATGGGGAATGTGCGTTTCAGTTTTATGCAGCTAAAATCTGGAACAGTCTTCCTGAGGATGTGAGAGAGGCCTCTACTCTGGCAATGTTCAAATCCAAGCTAAAAACGGTTTTTGTTTAACTCTGCATATGACTGAAATGCTTTTCTTTGCACTCTTCTCTTTTGTATGTCTTGAACTAAGATTGTGATTCTTGCCATGTCTTTGTGATTTTAATGCATTTTTCCTGTTGTTGAAGCACTTTGAATTGCCTTGTGTATGAATTGTGCTCTACAAAATAAACTTGCCTTGCCTTACTGTTGTGATTTTGGGCATTACAAAAATAAATTGAATTGAATTAGGTAACATTATCAGAAAGCATTAACTTCCACTGCTATGCAGATGACACACAGCTGTAATTTATCAATGAAAACCGATCAGACCGATCAAGCAGACAGACTTGGTGCTTGTGTGAAGGATATAAAAACCTGGATGACACTTAATTATCTGCTTCTTAACCCTGAAAAAAACGGAGGTCATCGTACTGGGCCCTAAACATCTACGAGTGCTTTATCTGAGCAGATAGTCCCACTGGACAACGGCAGTGTAGCTTCCAGCTCCACTGTAAGAAACCTTGGAGTCTTATTTGACCAAGAGCTCTCATTCAAAGCACACATAAATCAAGCCTGTAAAACAGCCTATTTCCATCTTCGTAATAAAGCCAAAATCAGAAAAATCTTGCCTAAAAGTGATGCTGAAAAACTTGTCCATGCCTTTGTAACATCTAGATTATATACTGTAACTCCCTGCTCGCAGCGTGCCCAAAAGCGCCATTAAAAAGCTTTCAACTGGTTCAAAATGCAGCAGCAAGATTACTAACAGGAACTAAAAGAAGAGAGCACCATTACGCCGGTGTCTCGAGTCTAGAATCAAAATTAAAAATCCTAGACCTGACTTACAAAGCCATAAATGACCTGGCCCCATCCTACCTCAAAGATGCTATAGTACCTTATCATCCAAACAGAGCACTTTGCTCTCAAAATGCTGGACTTCTGGTCCCAAGAGTCTCTAAAAGCACAGTAGGCGGTTAGAGCGTTTAGCTACCAAGCTCCTGTGTTGTGGAATCAGCTTCCTGTCCATGTTAAAGAGCCGACACAGTCTCTTAATTTAAGACCAGGCTTAAACGTTCCTCTTTGAAATGGCTTATGGTCAGGCCAGTGTGGAACAGAAATAAAAACCTACAGTTCCCAGCTATGCTGCCCTAGGAGCAACTATGCTGGGGAAGTTATGGCAGCTTGAGCACTATCCTCTGTTTCTACTACTTTTCTATCAGACAATATTTAATTTCACTTGTAATTTGTTCATTGCTTTTCCTTCTTCCACTTCTCCGACGGGAGTGGAGTAGGCACATCGATGACCAGTGGATCCAGATGACTCCTCAACTGCCTGGAGTAACTGTCTCTACTCCATATGAACGGTTCTTCATCAGCCTCGAAGAATTGGTTCTCCTCCTGAGTGGGTCCAGCTCCACCGTGTATCTGCAAATTGAGGCGCGTCCGCCTGTCCGTCCGAGGGAGTCGGATCTCTCCTTCACTGTGGAACTCCTACAGGTTTCTACTTTTTCCCCAAAGAGGTTTGGAAGTTTTTCCTGACCGAGAAGGAGGGTCTAAGGACAGGGGAGCATGGGACATCTGTCTAAGGACACGGGATGCATTATTTTGGGTTTATTTCCACTGTAGCAACTACTGTTGTGATTTTGGGCGTTACAAAAATAAATTGAATTGAATCTCCCCTCCGCCTTCGGACAAGTGCGAGCCTGGAAACCCGAGTAACGGAGCTTTGCTTTTTGGCTGATACATTGGGCCCGTTTGCCATGTTCGCGTTGTTAGTTTGTGAGATGGGCTGTTTTTCACCAGAGCCGTGGACCGTTAGCTTTGTTCGTTTAGCTCCCATGGTGTTACCGGTCTACTGTTTTCCTGGTTTCGTCATCTCTTTCTCGTTTCTTAGAATTTGTGGGTAAAACGGTACATTTTCAGAAAAAACTTGGCAGGGGCAAGAGCGAAAGTCAGCTCTTTCTGCAGTCACTCGGAAGTCCTGTATTTATTTCTTTTTACTTAATACAGATTGAGGTTTACATTAAATAAAATGACATAACATAATAATGTGATGGCTTGTGGCAGACACCCGAAAGGGCTCATCTTTAAGGCCACACACCTACAATTACTGGTAATTATTTAGCAAGCTCAAACCGACAGAAAAGTTCAAGTATCTCGGGGTCTCGTTCACGAGTGAGGGAAGGGTTGAGCATGAGATTGACAGGCGGATCGGTGCAGCGTCTGCAATGATGCGGTCGCTGCATCGGACTGTTGTGGAGAAGGAGCTGAGTCAAAAGACAAAGCTCTCAATTTACCGGTCAATCTACGTTCCTGCCCTCACATATGGTCATGAGCTTTGGGTAGTGACCGAAAGGACAAAATCGCGGAAAGCTTGAAACCATGTGGAATACTCTACTAGATCTTCATTATGTAATGCAGTCAGATCTTTGTGGGAATTGGTGTTGTCTCCTCACAGAGGGAACTGAAGATTTTGCGACATTAACAAGATTAATATATACCAAAAACCCTAAAATGGATCCTTGAGGTACTCCATACTGAATTTGAATGTTCTTAAGAGTCAAAACCAGTCATTTATACATAATTGTTAAACAATTTTTTTTAACCATGAAAACCATATCCGTACAACTTATCGTACGATATCCCATGATGCACAGCATCAAACAACTTAGAACACACCTATTGTGAATTCATTTAAAGCTGTACATATTCTGTCAGGGAGTCGCCATACCACGTAATCCTTCTTCCAGTTGTATTAGTTAACACAGGGCTGCTGGCTTGTTGATCACATGAACATTTTACACAAATCAATCCATTTTATAGCATATTTAGTAGAGAGACTTTTCCCTCGTTCTCCATTTAAACCAATGGAGTTTCCGCTGGACCGGAAATGAGATTATAACGGAAGTGCTGATCACATGGGAAAAGTGGGCGGGGTAGAATAAGGTCAATAAGAGTAGTTCTTACAAAATCTATATTGATGCTGATAAATTATATTACATGCATTCAAATGTTTCAATAATCTTCTGTAAACCAACTTCTCTAAAACTTTTGAAAAACACGGTCAAATCTAGCTAGGATGATAATTCATAAACATACTTTGTTCCCTAGTTAAAAAAAAAAGGGGGACTTTTAAATCTGTTGGGACACTATTCATTGACAATAAAAACATGTGTGCCAATGGATTGCTTAATGGAGTCAGCACGTCTTTAATCAAAGAAGCACTGATGCCATCATGCCCGGGGGCTGAATTTTTTATTGTAAAATAATCTCCCTCTCTCAATTCTTTTGTATCAGGAGGGTCAAAGCAAACCACAGAGGGAATTTTTTTTTATGAAGTCAAGGGGATCGACTGTTGTGTTCCTGATCCTATAGGCAAAAGGGATACCTTTATTTCAGAAAAAGTTATTGAAATGAAAAGCAATCAGGATCAGAATAGACTGACCCGCCATCTACAAATGTAGAAGTGAACTTTGTTGCTGCCTTTTTTCTTAGCAATAACTGCTTGATAGCTTTTCCATGCATCTATTATATTGCGGTGTTAGACGTGTCCCTCAGGTCAGAGACTTCATCCTCGGCCGCCGCAGCCCGAGTGTCCAACTCGCCATTCTTGGATTTCAAATCACGCATTTCAACCAGGGCCGAGTATATCCGAGTCCACTGTCTTCATAATCTTGTCGGTAATCTCTTATCATTTTAGGTGTAGCACTGCTAGCCTAATTCTCACTGGCGTTTTTCCTTCTTTTTCCAGAGACATTTTCATAAGTGTCTGGTTTCTTCTTATGTCTGCTCCCTAAAAACAGATTATTTCCATGGATACAACCGCAGCCAGACAGACGTGTCCGAACTAAACAGCATCATCCCGGAAGTCAAAAATAATATTTGATTTAATAATGCCACGGTCTTGTCGCATGCGTTTTAGAGTGGGTATAGTTTACCATTATCAAAATATTAAATTTTTTATAGCCATCAAGTGTCGATTCATTGTTGCAGCCGTACATAAAACATCGGTTTATATGAGATCTTATTTCTTCAACATTACACAATGGAGCCGTTGGGTGAAGCCTCGTTTTGACTGTATCCTTACCGCTCGATGAAGCCCCTCCTCTTCCTCATCCTCTGGTGGTGACTTTGGGCTGCTGCGGGCTGCTTAATCTGGGTATTGCTCCCCTGCGTTCCATCCTCCGCCTTAGGCTCACCTGACATGAGCGAGAACATCCTTAGGTCAGTGGGAAAACACCAGGCAACAATGATGTGACTGGGAAATAACAATACCTTCCTCTACTTCTGCAGTGGCTGATGCGTCCTATGGGGAAATGACAACATTTTTAAAAAACGTAGGGTATGTAGTGCCCACACTTTCTGGTTCAATAAAAAGGACACAGAAGTTATGTTAATCACATTTGAGAAATACAAAGTCGTCATACCCTCCTTTAGAGACACTTTTAGAAGAGTTTAATACAGTTATCAGCAAACAAATTGAAGCGTCACATTTAACAGATTTTATATCCATCTAAAAAAGGTCCATAAAGATCTCATCTTTTAACTTTTTTAGCAGTATATATACGTACACTCGCATAAATGTTTCTCGTAATAATTGTGCTCATGAATGCGTACATTTTATTTTTTGTTCTAGACTAGAAGCGGCCAATGGCATCACTGCTGTACAATCCGGTGAACAGGCATGTCCTCCATGGTCCTGGGCCATGCCTGTGTCCTAGCCCCTCTCCCTGTATGATAATGATGGCTCCAGCCATAGCCATTCTGAAGTCATGCCTGCTCCTTGTGAACTGTGCTAAAGTCCTGCCTGGTGTGGTGGTAGAGAATATGCCAGTGGATCAGTAGAGAGGATACCGTTGATACATTTGCTACTACCGTAATTTCTGGCTACCGAGCACTCCTGAATATAAACTGCACAAACAAAATTTACAGAGAAGAAAAAATAAATTGAACATGTATAGACTGCACCTGTCAACAAGCCGCAGGTGCCCACATTATAACTTGAGATATTTACAATTAGACTAATTTCTCAATGAATATGAGCTGGATTGTAATAAAAACACACAGCATTTTGACGCCTAACATGCAGAGAACATGTCTGAACAAGCCCTTCTGTCCTCTCCATCCTTGATGACTCTGTGTGAGCTGATTAGCCCGTGTCTGCGTCTATCTTTTGCTGGAAACAAGAGGACCTGTTTAAGAGAAATGGTCCACACCTATGCAAGTGGAGTGAGGGTGCTGACAGAGAACCTCCTCTACGCTTTGAGGCATCAGAATCGGCCTGAACAGTGTCCCGAGTAGATAGCTAGAGAAGAGAGGAATGAGCAGAAGTCCTGCTACATCAGCCAGAGATTGAGCTAGATTGTTCAGTCTCTCACTTTAAAAATTGAGGTCGAACCCTCACAACAGCGGAAATTGTGTTAAATCCAGTGTTCAGAAAAGCACAGCTTTCTCACCCACAAATGTACAAAGTGCCATTGTGTGCACGTTTTTGAAAAACAAACTAGCCTATATTTCTCCTAAAAGAATGGCCGTTGGCGTAATAAAGCTTTTTTTAGTTCGGGATGTTTAGACTCCCGCCCAAACCACAATGCTGCCGTGTGATTGGTTACAGCCCCGCCTGTCGGCCCTATATGCCACGGGTGCATACTGCAAACGAAACAGCAAAAGCCTAAAAAAATGGATTCTCAAGAGTTTGTGACCTCACAAAAATTGCGAGAATTCATCTTGCTGGCAGGTCACATGACCGGACCGACCCAAAAATGAAGTAAACTTGACTAAATCTTGTGGGGACTGGGGCCGCTCCACAGGCCGTACTGACATGTGTGAAAATGACAACAGTCTCACCCAGTCGCTATGGAAACTTAACATGGTGGGGAGCAGGTTTAAAGTCCAAGCTGAAGCTGAAGACACTATACATGACTTTTAGAGCTTTCAGATGCTTCTTCAGACTGACTCAAAATCATAGTCCAAATTAAGCTACATTGCATTTCAATATGCAACCATTTTAATAAGCATAGTTGCGGGGCAGGATGAAAAATAGATTCTGCATGAGTTCGAATCCCAGCTTCTACAATTTGCTGCCTGTCCTCCCTTCTCTCTTCCCCATTTCACGCCAAAACTGTCCTTTCTAATAAAGCCTACGGGCCTAAAGAAAAGAAAATACAACACGAGTCGGTGATATGGAGCGGGTCAGAGAACACCAAATTTGCGGAACCCGCAGGTTGGAAGAAGACCTGTACATGGTGCATTTCCTGGGAGACCACCATGTGCGTTACCAGTACATGGTATTTTCTAACAGTCTCCCAACCAAGATCAGACAAGATCGGGCATTCTCAAACTGTTGTGGGCATAAGAAAGTACAGAATGCCTATAAAAAATGTGTGATGGAAAAATATTCATGTGCAGAGTACTGGGTGTTAAAAATGTGCTCATTCCTCTTCGCTCATGTTTTTTCTTCCGTTACCCTCTTCCGATTCTGTCAAACAGGTGTGTATTCCTCGTGTCTTTAAGGCGTTTTGGCAGAGCTGGGCTGGGAAAGGCCAGAGTCAGGAGTCTGGGCTTAGTCTGTTTCACCAATCTCTGATTATTAATATTTATTTATTTATTTGGTCAGGACAGTTCATGTTAACGAACATACATGAAACAGATTATGTAAACACACCAGATTAGCCCTGGACTAATTTTAACCCGCATTCACTCTGAAAACGCACTCTCATTCATACACATTTTTAGTGGTATGGAAAACCTACACAGACACAGGAAGAACATGCAAACCACATTAACAGCTGTGCTACCGCGTCACCGACTGCAAGCACAGTCTAGAAAGAAGTCGGAACTGCATTTTGATGTATAACAATACCCAAATCATTTTTTTCAACTATTTATACAGTAGTACTAGTACCCAGTACCCTGGGTAAGTATCCTGTGAGTGTTGAGTTTGAAGCGCCTCTGTACCTCAGCGGTCTTTGACTCGTCCCCGTGTCCGTTCTTGTCATGTGGCTCTGAAAGCACAGGAGATGGGGTTGAGTGCAGTCAGTCACACAGTTATCAGAGCAGGAGTAATGGTGGCTGCAATACCTGGAGCATCCCCAGTAAGGGCAGCATCACCTTCTGTCGACTCAGTTTTGTTCATTTTTGACTCCGGCTCATCTCCTTCGGACACCATCTGACGCTTCTTTTTCTGAGGCTGTGGCTTCACCTGCTACAGCACACAGCATTCTTTAAACCTGCCCCTTCAGGTCCTAACTCACAGCACCATGGTGTCTACGGGCATTACATTATCACGTTTACATTATATAAGGAGGTCAAATTATGTGCATGTGGGAAACTAGAGTAGGAAATGAAGGGCCAGAGCGTTGAGACTTGCCCTTGACATGTAGGGGACATTACGACATGTTGAGGCCAGCTCAGATAGAAGGGCAGCCATGCATGCTGAGCCACCGCTCCTATGGGCATATAGGCGTTTGTGTGGGCACAATTTCAGGAGCTCTCATTCTATGGAGGTACTTACTTTGTTGAGGGGTCTCTTGCGGCCTCGCTGCCGGCCAGCCCGTGGGCCCCCTCCAAAATGCCTCCCGGGGAAGTCGTGAGGGCCCTGGCTGGGGACCTGGTGGAAGCCCCCGCTCTCAGAGTACATGCGGTTGGACAGGAGAGATGGGAGCTTGCCTCTACCACCTCCTGGAGAGTGGCCCCTGTGACCACCGAAGCCCCCTGCGGGTCCTCGGCCCCCAGTGTTCCCGCCCCGTCGGGGGCTGTGGCGGTTGGCTGAAGCCCATCCTCCAGAGCTCGCTCCCTGGCCCCCGACGAAGGGCTCCCTCATATTCGGTCGCATCTTAGCGACTCCATATGAGGAATAGTCATCAAAGCCTGCCCCTGAACCCGAACCCATCCCCATCCCTCCTCCGTAGCCAGAGCCTCCGCGGTGAGTCAACAGCATGTTGTCACCCCTGCCATCCCCGTAACCATAGCTACCAGATCTGTAGAGATCTCTGGAGGAGGCCATGGAAGAGCGCGAGTCCATAGACTCATACTGGTCATACCTGTGGGAGGAGGAGAGCAGTCACAGACAGAAGAGGTGCTGGAGCCAGGAGGGCAGCTCTGCTCCATGCTCTCATCATACAGGCTTAAACACGAGCCTAGTGAGCGACAACAACACAAGTCAGACATTCTGGGGTCTGGGTGTTGGGGCAACTGCAGCTTTGTTTAAACTCTTGAAAAATCAAGGCTCTTTTGGAACCAGTAATGGTTTGATGGTGAACTTTTATGTTGGGCCAACAATTGAAATGGATACAATTCATAGCTCTGAACTACAGCCAAAAATGAGGCTAGTTCAAATGAAGGTTGTTTACCAATATATCTAATAAACATAAGAGTCAAATTTGATGTCAGAAATTTCATCCTGCGACACAAGAAACCATAACCACGAACAAGACTGGACCTGTTTCCAGGTTCCCTGATGTGAACAGCACAGGTTAAGTTTGTGACACCTGCAGAGAAGCTGTGTGCTCTGCAGTGGGCTGGGCTCACCTCGCCCCCTTCATGTCCCCCTCCAGCTGCGACAGCATATCCAGCCGTTCGTTGATCTTGGCGATGACTGCATCTGCATGAGTTGCTGTGGAAACAACAGGTATGTAGCATTTGTACCAACTCTTTAAAAATGGAGAATCACTGGGTGAGACCCAGTCCCATCTAGCTTTTAGAGTGTGACATAGGCACATCAAGTGCACAATGATGTGTACAACTGTAAATTTAACTGTAATTCTTGTGTACATAGTAATGCCAATTTTTATTTTATGCTATAGTCATTTTAAATTGTTTCTAAATGCATGCCCTTTTGATTTCACATGTGTCGTTTTTATTATTGTGCCAAAACAAGTTCCAATGTTTATGAATTATTTTCATGGACAATGGCAATAAACCCCTTCTGATTCTGATTCATTTGACAATGACAACTTAGTACAGCATTATAGCGTTTGTAGAACTTTAATAGCTCAATACACTTTTGTTGTCTGATCGCTACAAAACAACGGAAGAGCAAGATTCCTAGAAATGTTGTACAACTGTCGGTCTTACCTCTGCCGCTGGGGCCTCCCCCTCCCCAACTAGAATAACCTGAACACAACAAAAAGACATGTTAGTCTACAGTGAGGAAAGAAAAGAAATCAATCTGCATATAAACAATATTTGAAACGAATTCTACCGACGAATCATTAATTTCCTTAGTCCAAATGCACAAAAATGACTAACACTTGACCATTCCAAAAAAGTACTGTCATTTGTTCATAGAGCTGTGGCTTTCGCAGGCTGCAGATACTGTGGTTACAAACAGCTCTGCAGCTAACAGTTGGGCAATCCAACAATGAGCTAACACTGTCAATATAAAATGGACCCACAGGCTTCGGCTTTCAAACACCAATCATCTATTGCTACACATGAACACAGTCCCAAACTATTTAATACCCTTGAAATATTGCGGGGTGAGTTAAACATGGTCTTAAGACAAAACGTTAATACATTTTCCCTGCGGAGTAGCCTAGCTTAGCCGCTAGCAGTCGCATTGACGCTAGCGCGTTTGTGTAGAGGGGTGTGGCGATTGATTGACTCTAAACTAAAGGAAAGTCAATCTTATTTAAGGCTGTAGTACACGCAGATATTCACCAGATCCGTATCCTCGGCCGTCCATCTTGCAGTCTGGTGCCGACTTGTGTGTGGAGCGTCTGTGTGTGGAGTCGGCTGGGGGCCTGAAGCTGAGCTGGGGCCAGAGAAGTGAAGGAGGTGGAACAGGACCTAGCTTCTTCGTCTTCTTTTTCTTCTTCTTCTAGTAAGTTAGTGTTCATTGGTGGTTGGCACGCAACTAAAGGTGCACTACCGCCACCGCCCGGTATGGAGTGTGGACCGGGAAGGTCCCAGCAGCCAAGTTTAAACACTCTCTAGTCTCTACCAACCCTGTTAATTTAAACAATAGCAAAAAAAATAACAACTGACTTGGTGTAATTCAATATATTATGACTGGCAAAATATCAGTTACAGTTACATTTGGCTTTTTATGGTAGCATTCTGGGAGTGCAAAGAAAACCCATTCACCAGAAGCGAGCAGTGACTTTAATGGATGGGCAAGCAGATTTGTAGTGTTCAATATTTAGTGGATAACACAAAAGTAAAAGAACAAAACAAACAAACCCATATCTAATATGCTAAGTTTGGCTTTGAACCCCAGCATCCCACGTGAAGGGCAACTTTCATACCTGAAACAGATGCTGATTGAATTAAATAAGATGACTTCAACGACCTATTCATTACACACATTTTGCTGTTAAATGCCTGTGTTTCTAACTAACGTCTAATCATCATAAACATGAATAGAGCCTGAGCTACAAACAAAGTCTTGTCTCAAAAAGATAGTTTTCAAGTCAGTTGAAACTTGGTGCTGCTGCTGCTTCACTTCTCCTCTGCACATAGAAATGTTAGAGTGAAGCATGAACGGGCCTCTGAACACGGTCGCAGACTGTGCAGCTGCGGGAAAATAAAAATCATGCTTCCCACGCAGTACTGCTCAGCAGCCTGTGGCGGCCACTAAAAAATCACCGTGACTTCAGCCAAGCTTCAGCAGCAGAAGTGAGGGGAAAACGGGCTTATTTGGATGTATTTTAGAACAATTCAAAAATACTTGTGACACACGGTAATTTTAGGTTTTATTGGCCAATCACTGATTGCCTTGATTGCCCTGCCCGCACACCACTGCCATACAGGAACAACTTTTGAATGAACACCATTTAAGTATTATGAAAACAATATATATAATATTTTGATGCAAAGCACTAAAACTGCGTTTTTGGCACTCCTGGATAATAAAAACAGAGAAAAACCTGAATAGGTATGTGTGCGCGCTGTGTTACTTCCACCAGTGCACCAATGTTAACAAATATAATGAAAAAACAAAAATATGAATCAGTTTTACGCTACCATAAAGATTTCAAGATCAGGTGTAGCATGTTAAAAATAAACTCTTAGCTGCCTTTAACAATGGTTAGAATCTTATTAATGTAACACTTTGAACAAGGAGCTTGCACATATCAAAAGTTACAGGAACTTTTGCAAGCACTTTTAAACAGTTCAAAAATAAAGTGAACTCACCATCCATAACTGTCAAAATTAGGCCCCCGGGACAAACGGTTGAGTCATTTGGAGAAAGTTAAGAATCCCTGGGTAAAATCTGTCTTACAACATGGCAGGAGGATCCAAACATACAAACTAAACAAAGATGTTAAAATCTGAAACTGGTTTGCTTATGACCAAGATTTTGAACCAAATAGAATTCATGGTCTGCATTAGAAAAGGAATAAAAGTTTTTTCACCAGATTGTAAAAGATAATAAAAAGCTTTGCCATGTTGAAAGAATCCTTTGTCTTGGAGAAACAGGACTTTTATAGGTTTTACAAATAAGGAGCTACAATAATATAAGAAATTAAACAAGGTAATGACCATTGTAGCTCTCAGATTTTTATCAAGTCTTATAAATTGGAACTTTCAAGGGGAATTTTATATAAACGATATCAATACATTTCTAATCTGGACAGCTATTCTACTAAACATATTAAAAACAAGTGGTCTTGACAAAGAGTGGGAGGATGTTTGTACATACCTGTGGAGGACTACAAAATCACATGTTTGGAGAGAGTTTGTTGGCAGAATGTGTCACGCTTTTACATCAGACTCAGAATCAGAAGGGGTTTATTGTCAATGAACAAAATTCACAAACATAGGAACTTGTCACGGCGTTAAAGTGCAACATAACACATATATTCAATCCAAAGGGCATGCGTTAAGAAACAATTTAAAATTACTATAGTATAAAATAAAAATAAAATAGGCATTACTATGTACACAAGAATTACAGTTACCATAACATCCATAACACCATGTCAAAGTGCCCATTACTCACAGGGAGATCCAGACAGACAAATTGTAGCAGCAAGGAGGCAAACCACTATCACATATTCTGGGACTGTCCTGTTGTTTAGAAGGACTGAAATTAAGAATGCACTACAGACACTTTTTGACATTGCCATTTCCCTCAATTTTGTAACTATGTACTTGGGCCTGAGGACTCCTGCCATGGACACAGTAAACAGTTAATGTACCTCTGGAACATACTCTTGGTAGCGGCCATCACAAAGAAATGGATGACACAAATTACACCGACAATCAGGAACTGTGGATAGGCCATTACTGTGAACAGTCGGAAAATGGAAAAACTCAAATATGGCCTTGAACCGAAAATTGATGAATTTGAAGGACTAAGACTTGATTTTTCTTTCTTTTAATTTCTCACTCGTTGGATGACTGCCCATTTTGATGTGGGCTCCTACTCGAATGCCCGACGCACATGCGTCACGCATGCGTGCGCTTGCCTGGCACTGTGCGTGTGAGGTGTGACGTCGTGACGTCCCTGAAAGCGTCGGGACGGTTTCTTCTGGATTTGGGCTGAGACTGAAGTGTGAGCGCTGACAGCCGACTGTACAGGTACACATGGCTCTTTTCGCGCTGTCTCCGTCAGGGCCAGTTATAACACGAGTGCTCATGTCCCGGAGGTGCTGTGGCTGTTTGCGGAGGGCTTTGCGGAGAGTGTGCGGCGCGGCGCGGCGCTGTCAGTCCTGTCAGAGTGTGGTGTGGAGCATGAGCTGTCCACAGGCCTGCGCCGGCTTGCAGCCTGTCCGGCCGCTTTATTTTGGTAGAATGTACTTCTAAGGCTCATATTGTACGCCTTGGAGCTCTGCCTGTAATACTTGTACATGTGTGTATACTGTGACCCACACGGAGCTGTCAGTGCGCGCGATAGCACTAGCCTTTAGCATGCTAGCAGCTAGCCGGATGTTTACGTGTAGCACAGACCGTATTCTTGACGCAGGTTACGCCTTTTTTGCAGCGTAGGTCGCGCTCTGTGGCGCAGAAGCTCGGGAAAAATCTACGTGATATTCTTAAACACAGTTAGTGGCCCTGCTTTTTCTGAACGGCTCTGACACATGCGAGACTGTACGGAAATCTACTGTGGCATTATACATGGTTCTATTTGAGTGTAATAAAGCACAGTTTATTTATTTCATAAAGTGAAGGGGTTGTGCGTTCACATAACCTTGTGGTGAGTGTGTTTGTGACCCTATACACCCATGCACCCCTCCTCCCCCGGGAATGTAGGGTTCTGCGCACTAGTAACCTTTTGCAGTTCCGGGTACTTAGGTTTTTTAGTCCCATTTGATGTGCGTTCACACAGAGTAGGCTCTGGGACTACACATTGGGTACTCTTTTAGCTCCTGCTCTAGGAAGGGTACATTCCAGTCTGACCAGGAACCTTCTTCGCACCACATGCACATGAACAACACTGCCTTTCTTAAGAAATATAGTTCATTCGTTTTCAGACATAGACAAACGTTATTGATCCTCCAGAGAATTTACCTTTATGCAGTAACTCAGAAAAACACTATTTTGATTTTGCGAATAGTAATTAAATCCAGAATAACCGGTAATAATTGAGTTCAATTGTTCATGTACGTCTGTTTGAATTTTTTTGTGGACGAATACAGATAGAATTAGAAATAGAATGAAGAAAAGTAACCTTTGATTTAATTACATATTTAAATGGTCTACACTTATTCTGAAACAAAGTTTGTTGCCAGTTAGGCCCACCCACTTACTGTCGCTGTGTGAATGTGAGCAAGAGAGACAAAGGCCTTCCTCTGATGGATTATAGGGACTTTGTTCTTGGTACTTTTAAAAGTAACTTGTTACATTACCTCGTTACTGCCCTGCGTTGTTATAAAAGTAACGCGTTAGAGCAGTGGTCCCCAACCTTTTTCTAACTGCGGACCGGTCAACGCTTGACAATTTTACCGCGGACCGAGGGGGGGTTATTAGCACATTGCTCCAACAATATAACTCTATTATAACATCAAACTCTGGTCGCCCGTGAATGAATCTCCTGTATGTTTGCGTGCCCGACACTCACAAACTCTCCATTGCCCTCTCCTTTCCCTTCTCCCTCACCTCTGTGTTACCGACCGTGTTCATGTTTTTTTCTTTCAAAATACTCCGGGGGCTTGTCTTTTATTCCTGGGTGCTTGGTCTCTAAGTGGCGAAGCAGTTTTGAAGGCTTCATTGCCTCATTTGAGAGCCGGTCACCGCATATTATGCAGAGCGGGCTTGGTGTGTGGAATCACCTGTCGCGATAAATCCATACTTCAAGTAGGACTCCTGGTACTGTCTGCTAAAACCTTTTCTTTTTCTTGGAAGTCGTAGGCTGCTCTTTCTCTCTCTTCATTGTGCCTTTTCCCTTTCACAAAGAAACACCTGTTTTACTCATTTTGCTAGCTGGGTAAATTTTTTTGGCGGAAGTAGAAGTAGTAGAGTGGAAGAGAAGAAAATCCCCCTTATATACACAGGTACACAGGGCAAAAGACATGCGCAGTACAGACAGTCAGTTTAGTCTGCATCACCTGTCTCAATGTGCAACACCACAGAAGATGTTTGCTATCTCTCTCTCTCTCTCTCTCTCTCTCTCTCTCTCTATATATCTATATCTATCTATCTATCTATATATATATATATATATATATATATATATATAATATATATAATATACCTATATAATATATATATATATATATAGTATATATATATAGCATATAATGTATGCATGCATGCATGCATACATACCTTTTTTTTCAAATTTTGTTTCCCCCTCTCCTTGTAGCTCATATTCTCTATAACTGTGGGAAGGCTACTTAAGATATGAGTTTGACAATGGTTTATTAAATCCTTGTGCTGCGTGCTGAATTGGAGTCACATTTAGTATTGCCTAGTGTTTTTAACTCCAAGCACCGTTGCACTACGTCCACCATGGACATGTTAAACCTCCTTTAAAAGCTTTGAGCCTGCACTATTCAGTCGCTGTATCTCTTTTTCAATCACAAGACATGGCTAACGATGCACAAGCAAAAGAATTGCCAGCACCACTTAACAGTGTTAGCTGCTACTATTATAAACACAAGCACTGCTGCAAGTCACGAAAGCTAAACTCCACAAAAATGTTATGTCTGAAACAGGTATGATCCACATGGACAGTGTTACTTTTAAAAGTAACTCATTACGTTACCTTGTGACTGCCATGGGAAACTAATGCATTCCGTTACTGCGCCACTTTGCTATAAAAGTACTGCGTCAGAGTACTCTTGCGTTACCTATAATTAACATTATTGTACACGAGCGATCGCAATGACCTCACGTCCGTCTGCGGTAGAGAACATAACATCGCGAACGGAGCAATGCTACCAGTGGAGCAAATCAAATCACCACATTTCAGATCACTATCTTACATTTTCTTGATTGTGGTTGTGGGCAAAGACGTCGGGGGCTTGGGTAAAAGTCTTACAAAGTTTCAGAGAAGTGTTAACACTCAAATTCACTTAAGTGTCAGGGGAATAAGAGAAGTCACATGCTCGTTTTAGCACAAAATAGTGGCTATAACAGTGGAGTTTATTAGAACGTGTATCTGAAAGTTTATTTCTCTTTGGCGTGAGGACAAGACTCCCAGTCACTAGCTGCGCAGTGCATATGCTCACAACACGCCGAGCTCTGTGTTTGTGGTGAGGTGATGAGACCTAACCAAGACTAACGCGTTACTCATTTGAAAGAGTAACTTGGGGAGTACTAGATTACCTGGAGTCACAAAATTGACACGTTACGTTCCTCTTTACTCCGTTCCGTAAAAATGTAATTTGAGTACTCTTATCGTGTTACCAGTTGACGCGTTACCCCCAACGCTGCACACTGAGTGGGCATTTCAGGAGTCTGAAAATTGAAGTTTTTGAAACCAGATCCCATAGTGCAAAGATTTCAAAATTGCCATTTAGGCATCTCCGTTGTTACAGCGTATCCACAATTTAAATATATTTTTTTAATGACATCACAGCACCAGTGTTGCGTACATTCTGCATAAATGATTGACCTTTATACGGTGTTTATAGCAGAATCCTTGCTACTCCACTGCACCACGAGCCACAGGTGACACAGAGATAAATAAATCCACCACAGAGTGTCTCCATTAAGTCCATTTTGAAGCTTTGACATTCTATTCAAGTGACATCTGAAGCACACGTCTGCTCTCCTCATCTCTTCTGTAGATTTCACATCCAGGCTGTACATTAAGAATCTCTGCTAAATTTAAAAAGAATCTCTGCTAAATTTCTGTTTACATCTCACAACTTGTCTGCGCATACGATCTCTTCTGTTTTTGCTGTCAGGATTTGAGGCGTTTTGAGTGCTCTGTGTGGATGTACACATTTACTGAACCGGTGATATGTCGTTTTGGAAAATATAACCATTTTGTCTCTGTGTGAATGCAGCCTAACTGTGTCCTGCCTGTCTTGTGGACTAGAGCTGTGCAGTGTGGACATCAGTGATCCACGTTAGCTTCTTTCAAAACTTTCTGGAGTTCTGCACTTCTGCAAAGTGCTTCAGGTTACTTATTTGAAAAGCAGCTTAAGTGCAAAATGCTCTAAACTTAATTACTGCCAAACTGTTTCCATGCAGAGAACAGAGGAGTTTGAGCTGTTAGACACTGCGTTCCAACTTAAAATCTACCGTTCCAAATGACTTTGCACGACAGTTTCAAACCATGTTATTGTATTGTTATGAAGAACTGAAAATGGTCATTTGTTAAAGTAGAAGCGTTAGAAGGTCATATTTACTGAAATCAAAAGCTATTTCAATCAAAACCTCGAACAGGTCAAGTTACATTTTAACATAGGACCCCTTATTTCACAGGAGCTTCACAATTCTTGCATCGATTGAACTTGTGAGTTTGTGGAGAGTTTCTGCTTGAATTTCTTTGCAGGATGTCACAATAGCCTCCCAGAGCTGCTGTTTGGATGGGAACTGTCTACCGCCCTCATAGATCTTTCACTTGAGGATGCTCCAAAGCTTCTCAATAGAGGTCAGGGGAGGATGGGGGCCACACCATGGTTTTCTCTTCTTTTATGCCATAGCAGCCAATGATGCAGAGGTATTCCTTGTAGCATGAGACGGTGTGTTGTCATGCATGAAGAGGATTTTGTTTTGGAAGGCACGGTTCTTCTTTTTGTACCATGGAAGAAAGTCAGAACCTCCACATATTTTCACAGAGGTCATTTTCACACCTTCTGGGACCGACCACCTCTCTCACCATGATTCCGACCCAAAACATGACTCCGCATCCGCCTTGCTGACCTCACAGCCTTGTTGGGACATGGTGGCCGTCCACCAACCATCCACCATTCCATCCATCTGGACCATCCAGGGTTGCACG
The DNA here is from genome assembly GCA_015082035.1 of Chaenogobius annularis. Classification (NCBI taxonomy): domain Eukaryota; kingdom Metazoa; phylum Chordata; class Actinopteri; order Gobiiformes; family Gobiidae; genus Chaenogobius; species Chaenogobius annularis. Next base: position 31,260 of record BJKM01000655.1, read on the forward strand.
GCCCTCATCAGTGAACAAGACTGTTTGAAAATGAGTCTTCATGTATATCTGGGTCCTCTGGAGCCATTCATGCTTGTGAACATTGGTTAAAACTCTAAACTGAAGTCTCTGGAGCTGCACCAGCATACCTGTTTGCTGCTTTGTAATGGCATTTTAGCAGCTGCTTTCTTAATGCGATGTATTTGGTCTGGCCCAAACCTTCCTCATTGTGCCTTTAATGCACAAACTCCGCGTGTTCATGCGTTTGATGCTAGTTTCTGGCCCATGTACTCGTGCACAAATCCGCGTGTACTCTCAATCAATCAGCTACAAATCTCTTAATAGTACGATGATCACGCTTAAGTCTTCATGAAATATCGAAGGTTTTCATACCTTGTCCAAGGCATTCAACTATTTCAAGCTTTTCGGCACTAGAACAATCCTTTTTCCATATTGCTTGAAAATGGTGCTCTGCTTAATAATGTGGAACGTCCATTTTAAGTAGGTTTTCCTTTAATTAGACTTACGTGCCAAAGTAATTGGCTCAGATGTCTGAGATTGACTTCACTGACCCAAAGAGCCCTGAAGCACAATACCCACTGGAAAACAAACAAAAACACAATGTAGTTTCCACCTGCATTAAACCAGCCCCTGTCACATAAAACAATGCACAAATAAAAACCCTCATTGTCACTGAGGCACACTTAAGCTACAGACACACTACTGCACAAGCCTTTTCTATGTTAACCCTATGTAGAGGCAAAGCAAGCGTTTTCTGTGTTTCAGGCGAATTGAGCAGCGCGTGTGAGGGGGACGGGTGTCAAAGCGCGAACATGTGTGAACACTGTGCAGTAGAAAACGGCATTCAGCATGCGACTGGCCTAAATTAGAAGCGTTTCATAATCATATGCCAAAAATCCCTTCAAAGTCCAAGTTTGTTTCTGATACCCAGGCTTACATTTTCTCCATGCCTTTATAAATATTTTAAATATAGCATTTGCACGAAACATATACTTTAACGCCCTCCAGGTATGTGACATTCATTTATCAACACCGCCACGCCAATCCTCTGGGGCCAGAGGAAACACTGGAAATGTATACACATTCTTCACTTAAGCTCAGTTTTCAGATCTTGCTACACATTCTTGATTGGATTTAAGTCTTGGCTTTGACTGGGCCGTTCTAACACATGAATATGTTTTGTTTTAAACAATTCCATTGTAGCTCTGGCTCTATGTTTAGGGTCGTCGTCCGGCTGAAGGTCTCAAGTCTTTGAGGTTTTCTTTCAAGATTGCCAAGGAATTTGTCTCATCCATCTTCCCATCAGCTCTGAGCAGCTTCCCTGTCCCTGCTGAAGAAAAGCAGGGACAGGTGGTCCCTGCACCACCAAGTTTGACAGTGGGGATGATGTGTTCAGAGTCATGTGACCTGTTAGTTTTTCACCACAGATTGTGTTTTGCTTTTAGATCAAAAAGTAAATTTTGGTCTCATCAAACCAGAGCACCTTCTTCCACATGTTTTCTGTGTCCCCCCCCCACATGGATTCTGGCAAACTGCAAGTGGGACTTCTTATGGCTTTTAAAAAAATATACAAAAACAGAAACACAACCAGGAGAGCAAGACATGAAACCATAATAATAAACAAACATATTGTTATATTTAATCAAATTTCATAAAACATATAAAAAATTATTTCTTTCTGTAGGGGGCGTCATCACGCCAAATCATTTGTTTTCACTTCAAGTAGTTTTATGGCAAGAGGTTTATCAACTGATTCAAAGTTGACGCAATTCGGAATTTGTATATGTGCAAATGGCATTTGGCACGTTTCTGAAATTGTAGCTACATTTTGCGTCTTCGCCGCTCAAAGGCCGTGCAAGGTATCAAAATAAGTTGGATAACTTACCCCTCAAACCAATGTTCACCAAATTTCAGCTTTTTCGGGCCAACGACCCAGGAGGAGTTCGTAAAAGTACATTTGGAAAAATAATATTTCACGATCTACCTAATTTCAGGATTCTATGATCAGTTTTTTTTTATGGCCATTTCCTATCTTGCAATGCATTTTTTGTACATTGGGGCATACTGACAAGCCAACTTTTGGGAGGTAGCCAGAAATTAAAAGGGCACGATTTTTAGAGTTGGTCAAATTTTCCTGACTCTTGAACCAATGTTCAGTGTTGTTGCTCTTTCCTACGTCATGGTGTGGGTCCCTGGTCAGGCACTTTCGGCCCCATAAATTATATTTATGCTATATATATATATATATATATATATATTATATATATATATATATATATATATATATATAATATATATATATATATATAAAATATTATATGTATGAAGTATTTAACACCATGAGCAAGAATTCTGGCTCTTAAAGACTTGATAGTGTGTCTTTAAAAAGTCCACCTTTACTCCACTTATTAATCTAAATTTGTAGCACCTGTTTGAGCTAGTTAGCTGCATAAAGACACCTGTCCACTCCACAATCAGTCAGACTCCAACTACTACCATGGGAAAGACCTGGGCAAGAGCTATCAAAAGACATCAGAAAGAAAATTGTAGACCTCCACAAGGCTGGAAAGGGCTATGGAGCACTTGGCAAGCAGAATGGATAAAAAAGATCAACTGTTGGAGCAATTGTTAGAAAATGGGGGAGGCTAAAGATGACTGACAATCTCCCTCAGACTGGGGCTCCATGAAAGATGATAAGAAAGGTGAGGAATCAGCCCAGAACTATGGGAGGCGCTGGTCAATGACCTGAAGAGAGCTGTGACAACAAAGGTTACTATCGGTAATGCACTACACCATCATCATTTAAAATCATGCATTGCATAGAAGGTTCCCCTACTTAAGTCAGAACATGTCCAGGCCCATCTGAAGGTTTTCAATTACAATCTGGATGATCCAGAGGAGTCATGGGAGAAAGTCAAGTGGTCAGATGAGACCAAAATATAACGTTTAGTATAAACTCCATTGTTGGAGGAAGAAGGAGGATGAGTACCATCCAAAGAACACCATCCCTACTCTGAAGTATGGGGGTGGAAACATCATGCTTTTGAGGACAAGACGACTGCACTGTATTTAGGAGAGAATTAATGGAGCCATGTATTGCAAAATTTTGGATAACAACCCCCTTCCCTCACAGTATTGAAGATGGGTCGTGGCTGGGTCTTCCAACATGACAATGACCTGAAGCACACAGCCATGAGAATCAAGGAGTGGCTCTGTGAGAACCATATCAAGGTTCTGGAGTGGTCTCCAGAACTAAATCTAAGAACTACAGGAAATGTTTGACCTCTGTAATTGTAAAAAAAAATATATATATATATATATATATATATATATATATATATATATATATATATATATGAGTGTGTGTGTATATATGAGTGTGTGTGTGTGTGTGTGTGTGTATATATATAATACACACATATATAATGTATATATGGATATGTGTTTGTGTATGTATATATATATATGTATGTGTGTATATGTCGTGAATTTGAATCCCGGCTCCAAATGTTTACTGCATGTCCTCCCTTCTCTCTCATCCCTATTTCACGCTCAGCTGTCCAGTCTAATAAAAGTCTTCAGGCCAAAAAATTATTTAAAAAATATTGTCTTTCCACTTCACAATTGTGTGCCACTTGGTGTCTTTGACCAGAAATGCCAATACAATTAAAGGGTGCCGTATATATCGGTCCAGTATCGGTATAGGGCGATATTAGGGCTGCAGCTATTGATTATTTTAGTAATCAAATAATCTATCACTTCTTTTTGTACATTATGTAAACCATTTAAAAGGATTTTAAATATTTTTTTTAATAAACGTTAGAGTTCAAAGTAATAAACAAATAAGGAGTTTCTGCTTAAAATTAAAAAAAAATCTTAATTTCACATACATTTTCCCCCAAAACAGTAACATTTCACTTCCCCAGTCCAAACTGTTCTGTTTGTATACAAACAATATTAGGGCTGCAGCTATCGATTATTTTAGTAATCGAGTAATCTATTGATTATTTTCTTCGAGTAATCAGTAATTTTTTTTGTACATTCAGTAAACCATTTAAAAGCATCCATCCATCCATCCATCCATTTGCTACCGCTTGTTCCCGTTAGGGGTCGCGGGTGACTGGAGCCTATCCCAGTGCCTTTGGGCCTTAGGCGGGGTACACCCTGGACAGTGGCCAACTCATCGCAGGGCTAACACATTTAAAAGCATATTAAATATTTTTTTTCAATAAACGTTATAGTTCATAGTAATAAACAAATACAAAATAAGGAATTTCTGCTTAAAATAACTATTCTTAATTTTACATAAGTTTGTGCCCATAACAGCAACATTTCACTGTTGGATGGTAGGATCGTCAATATATCCACAAGCAATTTAGGGGTTGCTGGAAGGAAGAGGTCGGTACCACTGCAAACTGACTCATGTGTTTGTGTTGTTCCCAGAGCGTTCTCCATGTGCTCCTGATGGGGTGATCCCTGCGCCCCTCAGCCCTGTCTGCTCAAGCTCCTCAGGCTGCAGGAGAGATGGGGGACACCTCAGAGGGAGGTGTGCCCCCCCTCTCCACCCTTGCCATGCCCTGGAACCCCCCACCCCCTGAGACCTGCGACCCGGCAAGACCCAAGCGCCAGACCAACCAGCTGCAGGTACTCATGCTCTCTGCCCTGTCCAACCTGTGACAACCCGAGTCACAATTAAAGCTTTTTCTGATTCTGAACACAGCCTATATCGTCACTGTCAGTGAACAGAACTCTCAAACTAAGGACATGCTTTGTCCAAAATGGTGAACGTGAAAAATGTGTAAAATGAGCGATTACAATATTAGAAAAATGTGTGATTCAATTGTGTTTTGCTTTTTAGCTGTTTAATGTCATAATTAGGGCTGTCAAAGTTAACACGTTAACTCATTTGATTAGTCATAGAAAATTGCCGCATTAATCACAGATTGATGCTGAGTAATCACATCTGTTTTTACCAAACACGCTCTTTTAGATTACGCATGGAGGTTTACCTGAGCAAAGGAGGAGCAGCACTAAAATCGCAGTTAAATTTACACATAAAATCCATCAGCCTTGACCTCACATGCAAGTGTAATCCTTGCCATGGAGCGCACGTTGTTGGAGTGTCTTTAGGTCACTAAAGACACTCTCATCAACATCAGTTTCTGGGTGATCTGCTGCAGATGTTTATGAGCGCAAAGCGGTGGAGAGTGGTGCTGCTTTGCTTTGTGTGGCAAATCAAACCAAAGACCTGGAGTTGAACAACATGCACTTCATGACGAAAACAAAACCTGCGTGTACACTTGTAGATGCCAGACCAACAACAGCAGCTACACTTTTTTCACCATCAGAGCCAGTTACACTGTTACATAAAAGGCCTCGAACCCACTTGGGTTCAGGACCAAACGTGTTGTTTGGTCCTGAATATTTTCCCAAAACATGTGGACACACAAATTCAACATGAAATACAATGTCTAGACTTAAATTGTAGTTAGTTGGGCTTTTGATAATTTAGTTAGATTAAGAAAAAATAAAAGGTTTACAATATTTAATTTTATTGTGAAAATGTGCGTAAATACTCCCAAATATAAATTTCAATAATTATATTTTTAAAAGTGTAGTATTTGATTGTGATTAATCCCATATAAAAAGTGTGACTAATTTGTTTTTAAAAAATGTATTGATTAACAACACTAATTATAATACAGCATTATAATGTTGTTGTGTTGTCATAATACTTAAATTTCAAACTCTTTTTCAATACTAAGGAATTGGCTCAATAATAAAACTGATAATAAAATGTTTTCAATAGAAAGTATTCAACACAGAAACGTAGTACTTTCTGGCACCATGTGGTCTTGTACTAGTTCTGATTCTAAAGCTAGTAGGGATGCTCCAATATATCTCCCCGTATTGGTATCGGCCGATATTCATGTCATTGAGTAATATCGGCATCAGCCAAAAGCACCGATATTATGCTCTGGCTAATGATACTCTGCCATACCTTCAGAAACAGGAAGAAAACGAATAAGAAAACAACAGAACAGACTGTACACTTTAATCCAGTCTTTATTCGGAGTCAAAAGACCCAGAAATGACAACGTTACAGACTTTTAAAAGTTCTACAATCCTTAAATATATGCGCAACAAATTAATTTATGACCCACGAAAAATGCGGAAGAGGAACACAAGGATGACACACAGACTGGAGAGGTTCAGCGAGAGGGAGAGAACTTTAGGCTGATAAATAATCTTAAACTTTTCCCATAACACCGGTATTGGTATCGGCCCAACATGTATCGGTGTACCACTAACTCTAGTTCTCATACTAAAACTATATAACTATTGATAACAGGGTAACCTATTTGATTTTCTTTTCAAATTATATTCCTGCTAAATCATTGGGCTAGTGAGGCTAAATTGTCACAGGAATCCTATTTTGAGGGCATCTTTCAGTAATGACATGAGCGGTGAGCATCAATTTGACTCCGGCTGTTATTTATTTTGTCTTTGTTTTAGGGCTGCAGCTATCGATTATTTTAGTAATCGAGTAATCTATCGATTCTTTTCTTCGATTAATCGAGTAACGGTTAATTTTTTGTACATTCAGTAAACCATTTAAACACATTATTAAATCATTTTTTAGATAAACGTTATAGCTCATAGTAATAAACAAATACAAAATAAGGAATTTCTGCTTAAAATAAACACATTTTATTTCTTAATTTCATATAAATTTGTCATTTGACATTGTTTAAACGTTATGTTGGGTGGGACCAGTGGTCCTGGCGTTTTGAGTATTTTGCGCATTTTGCGTTTTTTGGCCATTTTGGCTCGTGTGCCGGTCACTTTGGCCTCCGCGTCTCGGACTTTCTGTTTCACAACAGATTATTATAACATAACCGCGGTCCTCCGCTGTTTCCATGTGCATTGGCTGTTTAAAAGTACGACTGTGACTGGAAAGCAGAGTTGTTGAGTGCGGGGAGCGCGGGGTCCGCGGTATGGCGTGTCGGACGGCGCGGGGCTGGGGTGGCGGAGCTAGATGCGGTGTTTAGAGTTGCAGCTCGGGATTATTATAATAGATCCACGGCTCTTTCACTCATCAAAACTCTTCCCAGTCGCACTCGTGGGTTTAAAACGTGCCGCTCTCTTCCGTTGCACCTTCGTCAAAGCGGAACAAGCTCCGTTGAAACAAAAGCGCCACAAGTCGTTCGGTGCGCTCGCGGCGCCACAGATTCACGTGTTTTTAATTAATATGTAAATTAAACGAATCATCGAAGCAATATAATAATAATCGAAGCTTTTTTGTAAATCGAATTATTCGAGTTATTCGAGTAATCGTTGCAGCTCTACTTTGTTTGGATATCTTAAATGTATGTCTTTGTTGTTATTTCAGAACCACATGTTTGCGGGGTGTTACAGGTTCTGGGGGTGCAGGTGTTTGTACATGTACTGGAAATTCACTAAGTCTTATTTGTCCTTTAGTACCTGCTTAAAGTGGTGCTGAAGACGTTATGGAAACACCACTTTGCCTGGCCCTTCCAAGCCCCTGTAGATGCCGTGAAGCTCAATCTCCCAGTAAGTAAAATATGTTTTATTATTAGAACTTGGACAATATATCGTTTTGTACAGGAATGTAAAACGGCCAGTTTCAATTTAATTCACTTTACTTTTTATAGTGCCCAACAGCATCACAACAGCAGTTACCACAAAGGGCGACAGTGAAAAACAGATTAAATAATGTCCTTCTGCTTAAAAAAATCCTTAGTAAAATGACAAGATCTTTTATTTATTTTTTTTATTTTTTTCATTTTGAAAATCCCTCCTCTCTGTACAGGTTTTTATTGCGCTAGAGATGTTATAGTTTCTACACTGGTGAGGTCACAGTTGTCAGATATGAGATTAGAAATGTTAAGGGATTTACAGTGTTTAGTGTTGTGGTGATACGCACTTTTGTATCATCTCCCCAGGACTACTATAAGATCATCAAGAACCCTATGGACATGGGCACCATCAAAAAACGTCTGGAGAACCACTACTACTGGAATGCACAGGAATGCATGCACGACTTTAACACCATGTTCACTAACTGCTACATCTACAACAAGGTAATTAACAGCATTAAATGCATCTGACGACAGCATGAACAGAGCCTGATACTGTCTGCTGCTCTCTGCTTAGCCCAAGGAGGACATTGTGCTGATGGCAGAGGCCCTGGAGAAGCTCTTTCTGCAGCTCATCACAGAGATGCCTCAAGAGGAGACTGAGATCGCCGTGGTGACCAAAGGACGGAGAGGGAGGGAGCCCGGTAAGTGTCCAGTCTGCATGTTACACATAGGTCTACACGGCCACTATATAGAGAGAATGTTGCAACAGAAATCCTCTGTCCACTCTCTCTGTAGTTTACTTCCTGTTTCTGCGAAGGGATAGCAAAGTTAAAAACTCTTTCAGTACTGGAGCGTAATATCTATGACTGATATTAGTATTTTTTTGGCCGATCTATCAGACAAAGAACTATCGGCCGATGCCGATACCGATACTGTGCCAATCGCTGCATCCCTACTCCAAATAAGCAAACTGAAGCTCAAGTCTTAAACTTTGGACTCCAGGTCTTGCAGAAACAATTTAAGACTGACGGGGGTCCCAGAGGAGGAAAAAAGTGTTGAAGGTTTTTTAGAGTCCATGGTTTCAGGCCTTGTATCCAGGATCTCAGTTGTGATTGCCTGCGTCACTCTGGAGAGAGCGCACCGGATCGGCAAAAGTAAAATCACAGGGATGAGGAGCGTGTTCTGCAGGCTGCAAGGCAATAAGGAAACCTCCACTACAAACGCCAGAGGGTGTATTTCACTCAAGATTTACCAGACTGAGTCTCTCTGCGCCTGTGAGGAATTCAAGCAGAGGCAGTGGAGGCACAGTTTTGCTTTTCCAGTTACTCTGTTGGTGTAATCCCTCATTCGGAGGTTTAAGATTCAACCTACCCTTTGTTTATAATGGTTTGCTGGAACCCTGGAGACGCCCGAGGCATTCGGATGCTAATCAGGTACTTAGTGAGGAGGGAGTGAAAGTCAGTGTACAATAGGATGTTAATGGCCCATCCGCCCCCCTGGCTGGGACAAGAGGTCTGTCCTGGAGGGGAATGCGCATCGGCGAGCTGCAACAGAGCCTGTGCCACAGTGGGAATCAAATCCTCGCTGGCCTCTCAGGAGGGTTGGATAAATCGGTGGAAATGGAGGAAATGCGTAGAGGAGAACATGGGGCCAGTCGTGAGCCAGTGCATCCAGACCCAACAGGCTGGTTTTGTCCATCAGAGAGTACCACAGAGGACAATGGGCCGTCCACTTGGGCCCTGCCGAAGATCCGTCAGATGCTGGTGAAGCCTCCACTCCCCTTGCAAGAGGGTCTGTCGGGAAAGGTAGTCCGCCACCTGATTCCGTAGGCTGGTAAAATGGACTGATGCCCATGTGAGAAGCTGCCGGTGAATCACCGACCTGGGGGACCAAGCCAGCGAATCAGATGAGAGTTCAGGCCCTTCCAACATAGCCTAGCGTTCAACACGCAGTAATGCTGCAGTTCATGCACGTGGTCTCTGTTAAACCGCATTGAAGGTGGTCCACTCCAAACACAAGGGACATAAACATGGCCATCATCTGGTTGGAGAGGAGCCATGCAAGCTCTACAGCACAGTGACTCCATCGCGACACCAGAAAAAAACAAGTAAGTGGATCAGGTCAAGCAAGGAACACCACTATTGATCCTTCCAGTACAGAAAATTACCACACCGAGCTGAAAACGCCACTGGTGGCTGGAAAACAAAGCGAACAGTTACTACTGTTGATAGTAACAAGTTTAATGCGGCTATATGCGCCTGTAATCAATAATAGTCCAGCCGAACATGGCAGTGGCAATAATAGATTTAGGCTGAACCAAACCCGGTAGCCGACACAACAATACCGCACCACCGAACACATGTTGCGTCAAACAATTGAATTAACAATACTCTCCGTTGCACAACAATTTAGAGTCGACAAACTTTGCATTACACCGTCGTCAAGGAGCGAAGCCGACTCCAGGTAGCAGGTGATTTGATGAAAGCATAGTTTATGCAGCCCCTGGGGAGCGAGCCATACTCCCTACCCCGACCGTGACACAATAATCCACAGGTCACGAGGTTTGAAGGCATCAAACTACTAAATTACAGGAATAAATTGTGGAACAAGCAGTACACGCCACAAGCCACAACACACCCGACCGAAAGCGAGAAGAGCAAAAGGATTGAGCTTCCGGTGTCACGTGACTAAATAGGTTCACCGGGCTCACCGGAAGGTCACTACGTGAGTTTGTTGTTAATAATTCTCGACCCGCGCATGCGCAAAGAGTGATCATTCAGTGCTTGAAGCACCGCCTATGGCGGTCAGTAGGGATGAAATAGAATCTGAGTTCTCAGACTTGTTTCACAGATTGAGAATGACTTTTGGATGAGAGTCCAAATGTTTTTTTTTTTCTTCTAAAAAAAAAAGAGTCCAGATGACTACAACAGAATCTTTTTCTACAATTACTGTTGGTGACATGCAAAGGTAAAAAACATTGTTTCACATGGAGCCTGTTCCGCTGTAATTAAAGCACAACAGAGAGGGAGTGAAGCGTTCATCTGACAGATCCACTAACTCTGGAAAGGGGGGTTAAGCAGGCATGTTGTAAGAACAGACTTCACCCAAGGGTTCTCCACCTCCCCCAAATGACTCAACTGTCTGTCATCCGCCAGTAAGGCCTGTACAGGAACCCCCAGCACAACTTCATTCTCAATATTCTTCCATTGAGCTTTATCTTCTGGGTCACACCAGTCTCAGGCTCTGATCTGAGCTGAAATAAAGTCATTCAAAGGTTCTAAAGGTCAGAGGGGGATGCCAGAATGAAATAATTTCAGTTTTTTGTACATTTAATTTGTATCCAGACAATGGACCGATTTCTTGTAAAAAAATGCATCACATAGAGTATGGAAATTTCTGGTTCGGCAAATACAATAGAACATAATCTGCAGCAAGCAATTTTATGTTCCGTCCCATCAATTGTAACACTGTGAATTGTTTTTGACTGTCCAATAAAGTGGGCCAATGGTTCCAAATACGAAGCAAACGGGAGGGGAGACCAGGCGCAGCCTTGCCTGACCCCTCTTTCCAGAGTCAGTGGACCTGTCAGATGACCATAACACACAGCGTTTTAAAGATTAAAATACAGAGAACACGACGTGTCCCCTGGACAGGGCTTCCACTGTCGTTGTCTTCTAACAGTGTGTCAAAAGCTTGCGCTTCCTACAAAATATAAATGAGAGCCTCATAAACAAGTTGAATATCAGGTCAAGTATTTATCAATTGAGATCTCAAATCACGAAAAAAGGCCTTCAGCAACTTTGTTCCCTGTCTGTGGAACAAAACACAGACTAGTTAAGTTAGATAATGGCATCCCTTTTAATGAATTAAAAGTACTTGTTAAAAAATACCCACAATCCTAGTGCTTTGCATGATTTTATTCCAAATTGTATGACCAAATGTGTGTTTATAAATTAGTTAACATTCAAAAGTTCAAAATTAAAAATCAAAATTTGATTGTCATTTCCGTTAGATATTCGGTGTTACTGTTTGTATTATATGTTTTGTATTCAACAGGATACTCATGTAAGAGTTTTTTACCCTGTATAAATAAAAAAGAAAAACAAACTTAAAATTGCTTTATTTCAGCTCAAATCACAGCGTTGCTGTATTAGTGTGATCCAGAATATGAAGCTCAATGGAAAAACATATACAATGTGATGAGAGAGGTTCCTGAACTTTCAAGGAGAATAATATCAAAACTGTTTAAATGCATTAATAATTTTGACAGCCATTCTACTATTTATATTTTAAATAAATGAGAAAGAGAGGGTCATTTTGTTTTGACGGGCAAAGCTCAGGAGCCAATGAAGGACCACAGGGTCACGTGTTTTGGAAGGAATTCAGCTGGAAAAATGTATCAAATTTTTTGATAACACCTTGTCAAAGTACATCATTCACAGGGAGATAGTGGTTGTCAAGCTCATCACTCATCACCATCCCATTATTCATAAATACTGGACTGAGATCAACGAGGCACTTTGATCTATTTTCAACACCAATTTTCCATTTTACTCAATGATCAACAATGATGAAGATGATTTATTGGATACCTGTGGAGTGTACTTTTGGTCGCTGCAAAAAAGGCAATAACAGCAAATGGATGACTGGGACGGAGCTGACTATCAAGGACTGGCCTGAAACAACTTTGGACATTTACAAAATGGTAAACTTGACTTTGACATTGAACATAAATATGGACAAATTTACCAGAAAATTGGACAGATATGACTATCACATTGGGGGAGACTGACATTTTATTTTTTGTTATTATTTGGGCTTCTCCTTTTCTTTTCTGATGTTTTCTTTTACTCTTTCGGGTCGTGTTCTGTTTGTTGTAAGTTTGTATTTCTAAAATGATTCTGATGCCAGTGTTGAGAGAAATATTATGGAAATCAGTTAGAAATGTCCTTAAACTGTCTGTAACTGTTTAGGTTCAGGTTTAAGTATTGCACAAAATGTTAATAACAGTAAAATTAGCTACTTATTTTGTATTAGCTCTTCGCAGCATTTTCTGAATTGATTTTATAATAGATATATTTTGTCTTCTTCCAGCTGTTATCAAGTCTGATTCGGGACAGGAAACATCGTCGGCCTCGAGCACACCCCGCACCCTCAGTTACTCGTCTGTGGCACAGACCATGGCTCCACAGGGACCTGCGGCCATGACACCTGCTCTGCCTCTGCCCAATCTTCTGTCCCTGCCCCCTTCCTCTCGCATGCAACCTGCTTTGCAGACCCCTCACCTGGGCCCTCTGTTTGCCCAGGGAATTACCTCTCTTCCTCCTGCTCCACTGTCAACAGCAAATCAAGTGCTGCAACCTTCCCCAGTGCTGCAGAACTCTCCATTCATCAAGGTACTGCTGTGCTGTAGTGCTTTATTTGCCATTAATACAGACAGTTTCCTGAAAGGGCAAAACACCAGCTTTATCATAAGGCCTCAAAGTTACATAAAATTAGATGTGTCAAAATCAGCCCTTTCTCCTCTGAGTTTTACAGCTCTTCATAATGGTAAAAGATATAGACTTCTTGTTTGTTGTCCCTAAATCTTGAATCTTCAAGCTTTCAAAAGAGCCAAGGCTTATTCAGCTACTTCATCCAATGGCTTTGTAACAGCCTTAGCAACATCAGGTAATGTCATGATCAAGCTATGATTTGCATTGCTCGCCATTAAATAATACAAAATTCTCCTTGGTTGAGAGTACCCTCTTGTTTTGCATAAAAATAGATGAACCCAAGTTAGAAATTGTTCCACTGGAAGTCTCCAGATTGCTTTGTGTTTTTAGAAGCCAACAGCCAGAAAAAGAGCATGGTTGATTTGAGTACTGTTTGTTGTGCCCTTATCCACACAGAGCGGTGTATAATAATAATAATAATAATAATAATAATAATAATAATAATAATAATAATAATAATAATAATAATAATAATATAATAATAATAATAATAATAATAATAATAATAATAATAATAATAATAATAATATTATTATTATTATTATTATTATTATTATTATTATTATTATTATTATTATTATTATTATTATTATTATTATTATTATTATTATTATTACATAATAATAATAATCATAATCATAATCATAATAAATTAATCATAATAATATTAATAATAATATTAATAATGCCTTACACTTGTAATGCGCTTTACAGGGTTGTCTCATAATGCTTCGACAAGCGTCACTTTATACCTGGTGGTGGTAAGCTACTTGAACTTACAGTGAGGAAAATAAGTATTTAGGTGCATTTCCACTGTGTGAGTCAGACTCTAAAAAAAATAATTATCCAGAAATCACATTGTATAATTTTTTAATAATTTATTTGGATGTTATTGCTGCAAATACGTATTTGAACACTATTAGTGTTTTAATAATATAATTTTTAAAATATATAATAAAAGTCTATTTAATTTGTCAAGGTTAATTGTTACATGCAAACTGATATAGCATCACATTATTACAGTATTGTACCCTATATGTATTACATAATTTCACATGTAGGTATTCAGACAGACGATAGATTTACTTTTGAAACTGTCCAACAACTGGTACAACTGTGTAACATAATAAATATAGACCTATATAAAGTACAAATACATTTGATTTTATGTTTTCCATACGAGTAGTAACAATTCTAATTCATTACACAATATAACAATTACCTTCAGGAAGCACTTAGCGGCAGCACATGTTCTTTGTTACCGTGGGCATAGTCCGATACTTCCCGCAGGTACACCTAAACAAGAAGATTCAAACCCAAGTTAATGCTAAACTGTAATAACACAATATGCAAAAGATACTAGCATTAGTTTATTATTTACCAAACGGCAACATCCTGCTGCAGTCGTGGTATTTGTGCTGCACTCTTCAAACTGGTTAGATTCTGGATCCAGGACATAAAGCTTAGCACGACGCATCGCCATCATGGATAAAATGTTTATTCCAATATACCACAGTGTACTGGCGCACGCCTCAGCCTTTGTTTCATACATCCATACTTTGTCCAATATATGGGTGATATTTTATAACTGTTATGTTACGGGTGTTGCAGAACACTTAATATTATCAACAATGCCCGAAGGGTAGAGTATGAAACGGGAAAAATGGCATATTATAGGACCTTTAATAAAATGTTGGCCTTTGTTTGCAATTACAGATGTCACACGTTTCCTGTAGTTCTTGACCAGGTTTGCACACACTGCAGCAGTGGTTTTGGCCCACTCCTCCACACAGATCTTCTCTAGATCAGTCAGGTTTCGGAGCTGTCGCTGAGCAACACAAAGTTTCAGCTTGCGCCAAAGATTTTCTATTGGAGTTAGGTCTGGAGACTGGCTAGGAAACTCCAGAAGCTTGATATGCTTCTTACAGAGCCACTCCTTGGTTCTCCTGGCTGTGTGCTTCGAGTCATTGTCATGTTGGAAAACCCATCTTCAATGCTCTGACTGAGGGGAGGTTGCCCAAAATCTTGCAGTACATGGCCCCATTAATTCTCTCCTTAGTACAGTGCAGTCGTCCTGCCCCTGTGCAGAAAAGCACCCCAAAGCATGATGTTTCCATGTGTTCCATATGTTTCCATATGTTTTCCATATTTAAATTAAAATAGTGCTCCCAGCTGGTCAGAAGTCTTTCAAATTTGTCAATTTCCAAATGATGGCCGAAGGTTGTTTTTTCCATTTGGTTAGTTAGGATAGTCCCAAAACGCGTGATAGTGGTTTGCCTCCACAGTTTCTCCAACAGTTAGCATAACCTTGTGAATAATGAGCTTCTTATGAAAAAACGTGATACACTTTTCCAGTAAAATTCCCTACGGACATGTGATTTTTGCGGTCCTCCATTGAGATGTACACAAACTCTTCCACTCTTCATCTGTAAAAAATAAAACAATGCACCTTCTCTTTCCCATTTGTTTTTAATATATTTAGTAGAGTATTTGTCCAAATTAGCAATACATTGATATCATTTAGATATTATTCCTCTTAAAAGTTATGATTTATAAGCGTTGATAAAAAATTCCATTAGAGGGTTATAATTGTAGTTTCTTTGTTTAATTTGTTGGGTATAATAACTCCTTATTTATAAATACCTATAAAAGTCCTGTTTCTCCAAGTCAAAGGATTCTTTCAACATTTCAAAGCTTTTCATGTGATTTTCTTTTACAATCTGGTGAAAAACCTCTTTTGTAATCCAGACTCTGAATCTCAGGTCAGTTCTATTTGCAAAGCATTCATTTTTATAGATTCAACCCTTTGATTTAGACTTAAGTATGGGATAAGAGTCTATTTTTTTCAAGATCTGTCTTTATAGTGGAGAGGAGTATAGTTTTTCTCTAAAATTGTTGACAGTCCTTTATAGTGGACCACACCGAAATATTTAAGCTATTCCGTTTACCATTAAATTTTTTGTACATTCAATTTTTATTCATATATTGGACCAAAATCATGAATTAAATGCAGCACATTTGGTATTGACATTTTTGGTTTGGTCTGATTGCAATTGTATGCAATGTCCCATCAATTGAGACGCCATAGATTGTTTCCGTTCGTCTAATATATCCTGCCTCGCCCCTCTTTCCAAAGTCAGTGAATCTGTCAAATGACCATTCATTTGGATTCTTGATGTTGGGCCATCGTAAAGAGCCTCAATATTGTGTATTATTAAATCATCTATTTTAAATTTGGTTAGTACTAAAAATAAGTAAGGTCAGCTAACAGAATCAAAAACTTTTTCAGCATCCAGCCTTTTTTTTTTTTTTTCAACCAAGCAGACATCCAAAGAAAAATTAAGGCACACACAAACCTCTAGATGTCTGTCAATTCTATATTCTTCATTAATTTACGGAACCTCTCATTCATTGTTCCTCCAGTGCCTCCCGAGTTCGACGCGTCCAATATAGGTTGAATGCGAAGATTCCAATTGCCACCACAGATTGGGGTTCCCTCAGAGTGGTTTATAATCAGGTGTATAACCTCAGTATAGAAGATGACATCACTCCCTGATGGAGCATACACATACAATAGAGTAAAAACCTTTCCATTAATACTTCCCTCATCCATTACACATCTGCCCTCTTTGTCCTCACTCAGCAAGTGTGTGACTCCGAAGGTTTGACTGTAAGAAGTAAACTAGGGCTGCAGCTATCGATTATTATAGTAATCGAGTAATTTATCGATTATTTTCTTCGATTAATCAAGTAATCGATTAATATTTTGTACATGTTTTAGTTAGTTATACAAATAACAAGAGTTTCTGCTTAAAATAACAAATTTTATTCTTAAATTCACCTAAGTATGTCCCCTAAACGGCAACATTTCACTTCCCCAGTCTAAACTTTCTGTTTGTATATAAAAAATATATGTAAAGGACTAATTAACTTGTCACCTGACTGTTTGTAAACAGTTACAGTAGCTATGAATTCATTTGCATTTATGAAATGCCCGACATGATTGAGACTGAATAGCATAATGCAACTCAACAGCTGGGCGACCAACCAGACTGGAAATGACTTTAGGTTGTTTCAAACTTTAAGGCAATCTTTTTTTTTCCCCCCTAGTTATCCTTGGGCCCCCAACAAACACATTTCTAATGTCCAAAGGTTATTACAATATTATGGTAGAACGTTCTTTTCTAAGAAAAAATAATAATAATACTAACAGGAAAAAAAAACTATTCATGTATTTTTCTTGAAAATACCCAAAACCTCCTTTAGACAGAGAGTTAAAGAAGATATGCCAAATCTAAGCTTTATGCTTTAGGGACTATTTTACCTAAAATGCCTGAAAAAACTACCCCCCAATTAAGCTGAAGCTGTTCCTGAATCCTGAGCCTTTGTGAAGCTGAGACTCCGTGGTTTTGGCCTCTTATGTTTGTTTTACAATAATTATAAGTAGAAACAAGCTCTGCACAGAGGAAATCAGATTTTACTGTCCGCCTAGGTTTTCTTTGTTAAATATATGAATGACTAAAGCTGGTTTCTGGAGGGATGGTCTGATTTACACTACTTTGAGCATTTCTTGGGGAGTTTTGGCAATACTTTTTTGGAAGCTGAATGTTAATTCACTAAAAATGGAATCCATATAAATTTCCTATTTTTGGAAATTGTATTTTAGCGTAATTTTTATTTGTGGGTGTGGAGTACAAACTGACCCTGATGCTTACCAGACTGATTGATTTGACTGGAAATAAGTGGGTTAAAGCTTTATTTTTGTACAACATATCAAGCAGCTTGAGATTTCCCTTTTATCAGATGTGGACAAAATATAATAAATATAGTAAAATTCCAGGATGTTCTAAGTGTTAAAAAGACAGCTTGTCAAACTTTTAACTGCTTATGTGATGTACGGTCAAAGGGTAGATGAGAATCAAGTTTGTGGCTTTGGACATCAATAAGCTTGTCGTTAAGTAGTTTTAGATAAATACTGTAGTTTACATAGAATAAAATGCAAAATGCATCAATAAATACAAGAGAAAAAGCATAGTATGTTTTGTTTGTGTTTGTGAATAGCAGAAGAAGTCTCAGAAGAGGAAGGCGGACACAACGACGCCCACAGCCAGTGACCAGCACAGTGAGTCATCTCCTGTGTCGTCTGAGCCCCGGCCCCAACGCAACACCAGCTGGCTGTCCAAGCGGCCCAAACAGGAGACGTTCCAGCCCGACTCCCAGCACCAGCCCGGTGTTCTGGCTCTGGACTCCGGGGCCGCAGGGGCTTCTGGAGACTCCGGGGCCTCTGGGGCTTCTGGGGCCTCTGGGGCCTCTGGAACTTCTGGGGCCTCTGGAGCTTCTGGGGCCTCTGGAGCCTCTGGGGCTTCCACCCCTAAACGGCAGGAGCAGCTCCGCTTGTGCGCTCGCCTCCTCAAAGAGATGCTGTCTAAGAAACACGTGGCCTACGCCTGGCCCTTTTACAAGCCTGTGGACGTCAAGGCTCTGGGCCTGCACGACTACTACGACATCATCAAGCACCCCATGGACCTCAGCACTATCAAGGTTTGTACTTAATATGGGTTTAAAGATTGTGCTTTCATTATTATTTGAACCTTTGATGTGTAGGGAAATGTCAGTATAGCCGCCTTTCAACTGGCCCTGGCCCCCCAGATTTGTTTGCTTAACAGGTAATTGGAACAGTTTTGTTAATAGCGGAATGTGTCTCGAGACAGAGGTCTTCTACGTGAGCAACTGACGTCACTCAGACATGACTATTTATCCAGCCATCTTCTTCGCTTATCTGGGGCCGCGTCGCGGGGGCAGCAGTCTAAGCAGGGACTCCCAGTCTTCCCTTCTCTCTTCCTCCTGGGGATCCAGAGGTGTTCCCAGGCCAGCCAAGAGACATAGTCCCTCCAGTGTGTCCTGGGTCTTCAAACATAACTAATATTTTCTTAATAAATCTAATCTAAATCGTCACTTGTATTTCATTTCTCTGCACCTCTATGCCACATCTTAACGTCTCTATGTAATCATGTTGGATGCATTATACACTGGAAATGATGTACATGTTCAATCATAACGCAAGTGCCGAATGTGCTGATGCGAATGTGCGCCAACTTTATCTTTGCCAAGCATCTGGGCTCAACATTTAAAGTTACGTTCACTGGAAATAAGGCAGTCCATTAAAAGATCAAGTCAGTGTTTAGTGAGAAATTAATATGTTCTGTTTCTATCAGCTTTTTCCCATTTTATTTTCATTGGAGTTTGCCTTCTCTTATACAATAATTTTGCATAAAAGCATTCTAAACCAATACAATTTTAAATAAATACCAATACCGCTACCTTTTGTACTGTGTGTAATGGTGTGCGGAAGGCCATATTGGAGCCATTTTGTCTCCTTCTTAAACTACAAATTTGAATGTCTGTCTCTAACAGAAAAAGCTGGACAACAGGCAGTACAAAGAGGCTCAGGAGTTTGCAGCAGATGTCAGGCTGATGTTCTCTAACTGTTACAAGTACAACCCCCCGGACCATGACGTGGTGGGCATGGCTCGCAAACTGCAGGTGAGGACTCAACACCGCCGCTCACATGGGGAAAGGATTGTGTGAAGCTCAAGTCCTACTCAGGACTTGCGCTGAGTAGGACTCAGCTCCTTGTGTTCACTGATGATGATGGTGATGGTCATGGTGGAACAAGTGAAGTCAGCAGTAAGATATTGAATCTACCCAGAGATCCTCAAATATATAAACTAAGTGCATTTGTCTTGTTTTGGGTGTTTGGTGGATGCACTTGTGTGACTAATTTATTACAATACAATTTACTTAAGGGACGCGTATTAGGCCATACTTGCTTGCCAATGCCCGATCTCGTCAGCGCTCAGAAGCTAAGCAGGACATGGCCTGGTTAGCAGTTGAATGGGACACCGCTGGAACACCAGGTCCCATGTTGTTGTGTCCTTAGGCAAGAAACTTCACCCACATTGCCTTGTAAAGCACTTTGAGTGCCTTGATGGTGGAAATATTATGCTAAATTAACTTATTGGAGCTTTTCATCATGTTCTAACATTGTTCCCTCATTAAAAACTAGAGATGCGCTTTCGATCATGATCGGTCCGACCACTGCAAAAATCACGTGATCGGTGATCTGCAAAATGGACCGAAGAAACACAGTCTTCATTGAAAGCCATTTAGGGTCAATACGCGAAAGAGGCTCAAAGGAGGTGATACCAACGCCTCCAGCTCTAAGGGAAGAGCCCATGCTGGAACCACAGAACGGACGCAGAGAGTCTGGAGAGTCTGGAGAGTCTGGAGAGTCTGGAGAGTCTGGAGAGTCTGGAGAGTCTGGAGAGTCTGGAGAGTCTGGAGAGTCTGGAGAACGCCCGCATTAGGGCCAGTTCAGCATGTATACCTTTCCAGTCAATTTCCCAGACCCCTTCGTCGTCTTATATGGAGGACAGGCACCTTGAGTAGCAGGCACCTGGCCAGCCTCTAATTGACTCAGGCGCTACAAACGACCTGTCAGAAGGCAGCCAAGCACTAAGCCACACACAGCATCATCAACCCATGATCAGGCTGAAGAGGCGCCAGATGGGACGGGCTCCAGCATTGTAGCAAAGGAGGCCAGTATGAGTCAGGTCGAGTGGCACGTCACTAGCAACTCAGCCTAATATAGAAACAAAACAACCAGCATTCCAGTAAGAGGGACACAGCGGG
Source organism: Chaenogobius annularis (assembly GCA_015082035.1). Lineage (NCBI taxonomy): Eukaryota > Metazoa > Chordata > Actinopteri > Gobiiformes > Gobiidae > Chaenogobius > Chaenogobius annularis. Next base: position 52,051 of record BJKM01000655.1, read on the forward strand.
GTCACGTCCAGCAGTGAACGCCACAAATGACCCGCAATAACGAGCAGGACACTACGTGAAATGAGACACCGCAAGATCAGGTCGAGCTGAGAACACCATTAGTGACCCAATATAAAACATAAACCAGCTTGAGCCGAATATGCGACTGATGGTGTGTAACCCGCTGAAAAAACAATACGATCGACGGCATAAAAAAAATAATAAAGCAGAAAAGAGGAAACCCACCATTCGTAGGAAACAACCAAAATCTATCTCCTTCCTCTAACTACAGCAGGTCCGACACGCTTGTGCAGCCTCAGTAGGGCGAGCGAACTCTCTGCACCGACTGTAAAACAGTCACGAGGCTGACAGACAACACGCTGGAACATCGATCCCAAATGGTGGTTCACAGCAATAATTAGCCGAACAACAACTACACATGCGAGAAGATGAAAAGGAACTGAGTGGCCGGTGTCACGTGATGATATAGATTCAAGTGAGGCATCGAGAGGTCATAGGTGCCTTTGTTGTTCTCGACCTGCGAATGCCAAAGCAGAGGTACAAGAGCATTTTTAAAGGACCAGCACAATACAAATGCATAATGTGTCCTTTCTGAACCATCAAAAAGGTGGCATGAACTATACGTTTTTGGAAACGGTTACTTTTATGCAATAATTTATCCTAAAATGATGTAGGTTTGTAATTAATCTATCGTCAGTTTATTAGTGTGTGCAGGTTGGTATTGGGTGTGTCATTTCAGTCCTTTCCCGCACGGTCCTCATCAAAGGCCTTGGACCCATCTGTGGCAGGCCCGGCTGCATCCCTGCCATCGCCCCTGCCCTCGGAGCAGCCCTGGATCCCCCCTGCAACATCAACTCCCACTACAGATTCCTTACTCTCCTTTCCATCTCCACCCTCACCCAGGGGCCTTCCCAGCCATCTTGAATATCTGATCAAATCGGGCATTAAGATAGCTCCACTCACGCCTAATATAATAAGATCAAGAGTTCTGATATCAACGATGATGAACTCTCCCCTGACTGTTGCTACACAGACAAAAATTGCCCCACCTAAACCCCCCCGCCTTTCACCTGGTCCCAAACTTTCACCGACTCCCGCTACACCAACAAAAGCCCCCCCGACCTATCCCCCTCGCCCTTTCACCTGGTATCTCCCATAGCTAGGATGGACTGGGTCTCAGCGTTGCCGGGACTTATCGTTGATGATTTGGTCAGAGCACAGAAAAGGGAGTGCCGCCGGGCCGAACGAAAATGGCGTAAGTCAAAGCGCTAGGTTCAGAAAGAGATTTACAGAGAGAAGTTGTACATGTACAACCTTATTTTATGAAGGACGAGGGAAGGATATTTTTCTGAAATAATCGGAAGCTGTAGTAACAACTCGCGTGTCCTGTTTGCCACAGTAAACAGATGAACAAACCCTCCAGCTCAGCTGCCATTAGAACTAATTTCCACATCCAAGTGGAATGAGTTTGCATTATTCTTTAATGGCAAAGTTCAGGGCATTAAAAATGCTATAAATTCTACAATGCAAAGAATAACCCTCAAACCACCTACACACTTAGAGCTGACTCACTTTGTACCTGTAACTGACAAGACTGTCCAGGAGATCATCACCGGTCTGAGTTCATCTACATGCTGCCTCGATGTGTTACCCACCAGATTTCTAAAGTCTGTGCTGAACAGTTTGTTAGCACCACTCACTCACATAGTTAACATGTCGCTTCAATCTGGAACATGTCTTGAATGTCTTTAAAAACTGTGGTCATAAAGCCTCTCCTAAAGAAGATCTTGATGTCGCAGTACAGAGTAATTACCGGCCCATCTCTAATCTGCCATTTTGGGGCAAAGTCCTTGAAAAGGTTGTTTACCAACAGCTCACTGATTTCCTCTTAATAAACAACTCATTTGATGTTTTCCAGTCAGGTTTTAGACCTCATCACAGCACTGAGACTGCTCTTGTCAAGGTGACAAATGACATCCACCTGAACACTGACGCGGGCAAAGCCTCAGTCTTAATTCTGTTAGATCTGAGTGCTGCTTTTGACACTGTCGATCATGGGACCCTCTTACAGAGACTAGAGGACTGGGTGGGCATCACTGGCACTGCCCTAAACTGGTTAAAGTCCTTTCTGGAAGACAGAAAGTACTTTGTCGAAATTGGTAACTGTGTCTCAGACCAGATGCCCCTGACCTGTGGGCTGCCCCAAGGGTCAAACCTGGGACCCCTTCTGTTCAACCTCTACATGCTGTTGTTTGGCTTTGCATATGACTGAAATGCTTTTCTTTGCACTCTTCTCTTTTATGTCTTGAACTATTTGACAGATAGCCTGAAAATGGCACTTTTAAATTAAGATTTTGTGATTTCTGCCATGTCTTTGTGATTTGAATGCATTTTTTTCCTGTTGTGTGAAGCACTTTGAATTGCCTCGTGTACGAATTGTGCTCTACAAATAAACTTGCCTTGCCTTGCCTTTCCCCACAGGATGTGTTTGAGATGCGCTTTGCTAAAATGCCCGACGAGCCAGAGAAGTTGGCTGCTGTGCCCACGCCATCCTCTGCCTGTTCCACACGCCTGCCTCCAGGTCCTGTTGTGTCAGATGACAGCTCAGGCTCCGACTCAGAGTCTTCTGGAGGAGGTTGCGACCAGGAGCGGCAGCAGCGCCTGGCCGAGTTACAGGAGCAGGTTAGAACTGTCACACTACGTGTTCAGAGCGCCAGGGTACAAAGAGACGGCATGACAATTGCACATTTGCTCCACTATATATGATCTGTAAGAACAGACACTGCTGTAGCTCAATTCAGACCATAAACCTTTTCTTTGTGTTGTGTAGCTCAAAGCTGTCCATGAACAGTTAGCAGCTCTGTCCCAGCCCCAGAACAGCAAACCTAAAAAGAAAGACAGAGACAAAAAGAAGAAATATAAGAAGAAGATGTGCGTAGAGGAGGTCGTGGAGCCCAACAAAAAAAGTCGCAGTAACAAGGAGTATTGTGGAGACCGAAAGGACAAGAAGAAGCTCCGGTCAGTGTCACTCAAACCTTTTGTAGAGTTTAACTGTAATTCTGTAGAGGAACCCATAGTGTCTAATCCAACATTCTGTCCACAATAGAAAGAAGGAGGGAGGAAAGGGCTTTGGTCCAGTTGTACCTCTTCAGGCTGGTCCCACCTCTCTGGTCCCTTCAGCCGCTCTTGAGGCAGGCGCAGATGGAGGTAAGTTACACAAGTATCTACTGTTTCAATTGGTTTGGCCTTACACAATATCTGTCTCTATCAACAGACACCAGTAAATGCCCTTCCATGACATATGAGGAAAAAAGACAGTTGAGCCTGGACATCAACAAACTGCCTGGAGACAAACTGGGCCGTGTGGTGCACATCATCCAGAGCAGAGAACCATCGCTGAAGAACTCCAACCCGGATGAAATAGAGATTGACTTTGAAGCACTGAAGCCTTCCACACTGAGAGAGCTGGAGAAGTACGTGTCCACCTGTCTCCGAAAGAAGAAAAAACACTCAGGTACAGGACTATGAGGAATCAAAAATCAAATTAATCCTATAAGACTGACCCAGCGTGGTTATTTTTGTTGACAGATGTGAAGAAGATCAAGACAGGCTCTTCATCTTCAGATGACAGTGATGCCTCGGGCAATGAAGACACTGGAAATGGTATGAGTCTGTCTAAATGTCCTTCCTGTGAGGTCTAAGTGCATCCATAACAGTGTGTGTGTGTTTGCATCAGGACTGGTTCCCAAACAACACAAGATGACATCCAGAATCAAAGATGTGAAAAGAGCACATGGCCAGTCTATGAGTACAACAGTGGTGGTCCAGTCCAAAGCCTGTGCTGCTTCTTTTGCCCCCTGCCCTCCTCTTGATCCGCACATTCAGGCCCCTGGGTTTGACCCACTTAGTCACTTCATGAACCCAAATGTGACCCAGCCCTGCACTGAGCCCACTCTCCCCAACTCTGTGGCACTGTTACACAGTGGATGCAGCCAGATGCCCACAGAGACTCCCGCTGTGCACCACCCTGCAGCGGCTGCGCACCACGTTGCGAACCACCCTGTGCCCACTGTGCACCACCCTGCACACCACCCTGCGCACCACCCTGCGCACCACCCTGCACACCACCCTACGCATCAACCTGTGCCCGCTGCGCACCACCCTGTGCCCGCTGCGCACCACCCTGCGCCCGCTGCGCACCACCCTGCGCCCGCTGCGCACCACCCTGCGCCCGCTGCGCACCACCCTGCGCCATGCCACCACCCTACCCCCGCTGTGCACCACCCCGCTGCCCATCACCCTGCCCCCGCTGCCCACCACCCTGCCCCCGCTGCCCACCACCCTGTGCCCGTCGCACCATCTCCAGGTACGGGTTGTTCACATACATACAGCCGGTGTTCTTTTTGATTTGTTTGAATATAATTGTTGACATCATTTGTGTCCACAGCCATGCACAGTGCTCTGCCGCAGCAGCCCTCCAGACCAAGTAGTCGTGCCGCTCCTCTTCCTGCCAAACCGCCTCAGGCTCCTGTGTCCTCAGTGTCCACCGTCTCTGCCCCTGCATTTCCCCTGAGCCGGCCCCATGTGCCCTCTCCCCCCTCACATATCCTGGGCACACTATCGGCACAGCCCCCCCAGGCTTTGCTGGAGGATGACGACGAGACCCCTCCCCTGAGCCAAGTGCACAGCTTCCTGCAGTCTCTCCAAAACAGGGGGCCCTCCAAACACTCACCGCCACAGGGGCCCCTTAATCCTGTTCTTAACCAAAGACACACGCAGCCCTTGGGACTAACTCCCAACTGTCCCCCTGTCCACAAAGGCCCGGAGCCCCTGCAGAAACTTGCTCCGATAGAGCCTCATCTGCCATCTGCTCTCATCAAAGCTGAGCCCTACTCTACAGGTGCACAAACACTCGCCTCCACATGTAGCCTGGAGTACACTTAGAAAAGGGACTTAGAAGTTGAGACTTGTGTCCACTGCACAATATTTTTCGTTTTATAAGATTTATGGATGGCACACTACAAGACGTGAGGAATTTAAACTAAAACCATTACGTGCACAGTACGATGGGTCACACTATTGGTCATGGCTACGACTAAAGTTTGAGCAAATCTCTCTAGACATGCTAGTGCGACATGCTAGCGCGACATGCCAGCGCGACATGCTAGCAGTGTTTTTGAGTCGTAAAAGTTACTAAATGAAAGAGAAATGTGGCATAACAGTCCTGTAATGGGCCATATAAATCATATTGTTAGCTGTCTCCTGCTCCCTCATCACTGATGAGTACCTGATTAGCATCTGAATGGCCAGGGCTGATGCCGCCCCATGGCTTCAGAATGTCGTTAAATATGATCGGTTAATTGAACCTTAAACCTCCATTTCTGTTCAAAGAGGTATTCTCTTTTTAAATAAAGATTGCCTCCTCTTTCAAATAATTTCTTCTCCTCCTGAGAATCTTCACCTCATTGTCTTCGATAGAGTGGTTTGTGGTTTTAGATGAATATGCACGACGCTCTGTAATCCTGAATAGGCGTGCCTTCTGTGTTGATACAGCCATTTGTGCAGTGATGGTTTAGTCTTCATTTATGTTCGCTCTTATCTGAGTGTTTAGCCTTCATTTATGTGCCGCTCTTAGTTCTCAGACTAGATCCGCAGATTGAGAATGACTCTTGGATGAGAGTGGGAACGCCTCGTTTATCTGTCCAGAACTGAATCTTTTTCTACAGTCATATGGACAGTATAATGCTGCGTCAAGGCGTCAAGTTTTTATTCAAAGTTTATGTAGAGGCGCATCCAGCATTTTTGCGGCACGCCCAAAGAGTCCGAGGAAGCGCGAATCCCGCGCTTTGAGTGTTTGATGCCGCACATTTTAGGTGTTTAAGCGTCGGACGACCTGGATGCTCTGGGTGTCTGACGCAGAAGTTGAACAAAGCTGAACGTTTGGCACAGGCGTCCAACTACGGCCGTCTGCAGCTGCGGTATGAAGGATTTTAAAGGATTTTTGGTCTGTAGGCTTTATTGTACAGTACAGTCGAGAGCTGGACTCTAACTCACGAACCAGCGGCCTGCCCCATACGGTAGTTATTATCATGATCTTATTGCAGTAACCATAAAACTACAGCATAAATTGAGGTTGTGATAATAATTTAGATACCACTCACGCACATCAGCCAACAGCAGTTACACAGAGACGGTCAAAGTACTCATAGTAGTGTGACTCTTCGTTTGGCTGGTCCTGACATGGGGGTTTGGTTCTCTTCTGCAGCACAGATTTTGGGGAAAGTGAAACTGTTGAGCTCCAGACTCCGGTCCAGATGGGTTTGTTAGAGGCTGTTGGTATGAGCGCTGATGTCCTAGCGCTGTGCCTGGTGTGCCTGTGTGAAGAGACAGCAGTCTGGGTCCAGGCAGCTTCGGTCTCGTCCTCCACACATGCACACCTGGGTCAGACGTGTAGCAAAGCGTCCCAAGTTGCGAGGATCCAGGCCGGGAAGTGAGGAGAGCGAGACCAGCGCTAGGTGAACAGGTTCCGGTGGGTTAAACAGATTGCCGTCCAGTTCTCTGTATCGCAGGTCGCGGCTGGTTCCAAGATGGACCAAGGCAAGCGAGCATTAGTGTGGATCCCCTGCCCTGTTTGGCAGATCTTGCACTACTCGGGCTGCGCCACCTAACGTGACTCCATACTTCTTCATCTGAGCCCAGCCTGAAGCAGACCTGGTCCACTGGCTCTGGTGTCTGGGTTTGCATCTTGTCCCACTGTAGCACTTGTATAGTCCTTTTTCAGCCTTAAAACATTCATGAATTATAATGGCAAACAAAGGATATATATTTTTGGGTTGATTCCATGAGCCAAAATAACATTTTTGGGGGGGATTTCCTGTTCAGATAAATGCTGCTTTTTGCTGTATTCCGTGCACACATGCAGTAAATACAGTGGTGAGGCCACTTTAAACATGAATATTTCAGTCGCCGCATTTGTCAGTGCTGCTCGGCAGGATCAAAGTTGTGCACAGAGGTTCATAAATACCACCTGCCCGCTAGTGTATGAAAAAATATATACCAAAATTGGCACAATTTTGTATATATATTTTTTTTATTATATCAGTCTTTGGTCGTACAACAAACTTTATTCTTTGTCCTGTCTACGTTTTTGAGCCACAACTTTCCCCATTATCACAAATCCTTCCTCGCAGACAAAATGTTGCAGTGGACACCCAGCGTAAGGCAGTGTACCAGAAACTCATCCGATTAGCACTCTTCAGTCCTTTTCTTTCTGGTCTAAAAGCGTTGTTGCTGACCTTGAAAAAGTATTGTGATCAAACGGAGTGGTCCAATATTTAGTCATGAGTTAGACCCATCTAATTTGACTGTGAATGTTTTGTTCTGGAATTGTTCAATGTTGATCTGATTGTTTGTTGTAGGCTGTGTGCGTCAGAGCTCGTCTCCGCTCATGCACTCTCCTCACTTCAACACAGTGGAGCACCAGTCACCTGTACACTCCAAGAGAAACGTAAGTCAACTTTTTCTCTTCAATACAATGTCAATCCAAATGACACTTTATGTTTTGTAGGAGCAGAGGTCCAAAATCACAAATATCAAAGAAGAGCGAGCTTCCCATTCCCCAGTGCTGCCTGCATCTGCGTTCAGCCCTGTTCTGCGGCCGGACAGCAAACACAGTAAGACACACACCAAATGTATGAGTCGACTACTGTTCCACCTGTAAACTACACTTCCCTTTCTCGCAGGAACAAACGCCAGGCCTCTGGACGGCACTCGGCCTGGTTCTCAGTTCCCCGATTCTCCAGGGTCACATCACGATAGGATCAAGCAGGAGGCCAAAACGCCCATCTCCTCCAAGAAGACACCGGTGTGTGATCATCTGTATTATGCTCTGCAGGGACTCGCAAACATCACAATTACCACCTGGGCCAAAAATGATAAACTAACCTATGACAAAACAACGCCCAGAACACACCATGAGAACCAGAATGCTTTAAACGAGACCTTTTCTCCAAAGTTGACTTTTAGGAGCTTTTAAAACTATATAATGATTGTGCATATTTGCGTAATCATGACTCTTCTGCAGACTAGACGCCTTTGCTCCGTCAGTCCGGGTTTTACCGCTCCCCAGATTTCTCCACATGTCACGCCCACTGCTCTTTACTTACTTCGGTCTGCAGTTTTATTTTCTTACACAGTGTTTCGTTGTCATTTTGGCACAAATGAAAAAAAATCCCCTGCTTGCTATCATGAGCTGCAGTTCTCCAAAGGTGACGTAACGTTAAGGGGCCAGCACAAATCAACACAGAGGTTTTCAACCTGGAAGTTAGCAGAGCTGTTTTTTAATCAAGTTGTTTTTGATTAATATTGCAGTTTAAGATGTCAAAAATATAAAATAATAATGATCCTCGGGTGTTTTAGATTAGAAATATACAAAAAGCACAATAGGTCTTCTTCAAGCCACGTTTCCGTAGAAGTGCAAAGTGATCCATACCACTGTGTTTGAAGGGTCCGAAGGTACTACCTCCTAGAGTGAGCTGGCTCGCTTTCTGCCTCCGAAACACTTTAGCGTGAAATGATTGGACAGCAGAGAACAAACTGGAATGCAGACTCAGGAGAAAATGAAACAACAAAAAGCAGATATAAATACAAAATAATCATTCCTCATCAAACGCTGACTTGATCTTGTGATGAACTGCCTTATTTCCAGTGATTATAACTTTATTTGTTGAGCCGACAAACAAAGTAAAACAGCAAAGCTCTCTGCACACATGTCATCTGGAGTAGAGCGCGTTCCTCCAGTTGAGGAGCATCTGGATCTACAGGTCGGCATTGGCAGAGATAAACAGTAAAGAACTGACTCTGGTAGTGCTGCCCGGTGGTCGAGTGGCTTGGGCACACCACACGTATGCTAGGCTGAGTTTGAATCCCGAGTTACTGCATGTCCTGCCCTCTCTCATTCCCCATTTCACCCTGTCCTCTCCTCTCTAATGAAGCCTACGGGCAACAAAAACCTTTTAAAAAAACACTCAGGTGAACTAAAATATGAAATACTGTTGATTAGAGATGTCACGATATTGATTTTAGAGTCGCGATTCTCATGAGGAGAAATATCAAGATTTTAAGATCATTCACGATTAATCTTCCCTTCCCTTTAATACAGCACATTCATTTAAAAATAAAATATAATGGCCACAAATGGATTAAATATAAAAGCATGCTTATTTGCCCCTCATTGTAGCTCTTTTAGGCATTATATAATTTATTAGTGAGATGAGCTCCATGGTAATGCTCGGGGGAGGGGCTTGAAACTGAGAGAGTCACTTTCCTTTGGCTCACGCCAACAACAAACAGATTTGTGAAGAATAAAAAAGCTTTTACAGGTAAGAGTAGGTTCTGGAACTACTCGCTTCCTCCTCTCCTCCTCCTCCTCTCCTCCTCCTCTCTTCCTCCTTTTCTCTCTCTCTCTCCTTTTCTCTCTCTCTCTCCTTTGAGCTCGTGGCTCCACTTTCGGCTCGTGCTGAGCGGCCGCTTTGCGCTCTAGTGCTGTCAGCGGTGCGGCCCCTCGCTCTGCCCCATGTAAACTCAAGAAGCTGTAGCTGTAGCTCACACTGTTCACTTGCACTAGTGTAGACCCCCGAGTACAAAGAGCCGGTCGTTCAGCGCGTTTATCCAGTCTTGTTGACACGCTGGGCTGCGCGTGTGCGCGCGCTGTTGTACGTGACTCGCGTTGCGCTTGAAGACCCATCGTGGGCATAAATAATCGGCATGATTGAAAAACCGGTTAATCGTGACTGTTGATAGGAAAAGTAGTCTTTAGCAGAGGATAGTGCTCAAGCTGCCATACTTCCCCCAGCATAGTTGCTCCTATGGCAGCATAGCTGGGAACTGTAGGTTTTTATTTCTGTTCCTAACTGGCCTGACCATAAGCCATTTCAAAGAGGAACGTTTTAAGCCTGGTCTTAAATGAAGAGACTGTGTCGGCCTCTTTAACATGGACAGGAAGCTGATTCCACAACACAGCAGCTAAATGCAAAGGTGCTCATGTACCTTTCATGAGCCTCAACTCGCCACGCTATGAAATTATTTATTCTGTCCCCACCCGCACCCACAGGTCAGACCTGTGCTCGCATCACTACCGTGCGTCAGACTGTAGACTGTAGCACAGCTGGAGAAAGCTGTCGTAATGTCTGTAAAAGATGCACAGCTCTGACTGATGAGAGATCTTGTGTTTCAATACTCATTAGAGCAACCAGAGGACCGAACAGAGATGCATGCTGCGGTATGTGTGCACTGCGGTAGGCAGCTAGGTGCATGTAACGCCAACCAGCCAATCACATCGCTGCATTCTATTCAATGTATTTTTGTAACGCCCAAAATCACAGTAGCAGTTGCCTCGAAGGGCTGTGTGAAACAGTAAAAAACAGAATAAACAATGTTCATTGGAAATTAGCAAATGTCCCAACATCCCCTGTCCTTAGACCCTCCTTCTACAAAACCCTTTGGGAGAAAGTAGAAACCTTGGAGAGAACCACAATGAAGAAGAGATCCTACTCCCACAGTAGCGCTTCTATTTGCAGATAGACTGCGGAGCCAGAACCACGCAGGAGGAGAAAGAGCGTTCCTCCAGGCAGATGAAGAGCAGCACGTCAGCTTTATATTCTACCTCAAATTAGCTTTAAAACTATTTCATTCCATTTAAAAACGTCATTAGGCTATTTGATAGAAAATATAATCAACTGGTATATTATAATACTCTCTTTATTATAATATAAAAGTGGCATAAAAGAGACACAGTGAAGTTCTGGACCTCCCGAAATGTTCTCAAACACAGGAACAGTTGCCTTGTTAGTACGGTTCACTTGGATAAGTGTGATCACAAACAGCATGTGTCCAATAGACCAGCTCGTGGACCAAATAAGTGTGAATGCGCCCTTAATCAAAACATGCCAGCTATAAATCAGGATTAAAGTGGGACTGAATTAGGATTTAATGAGGACTAAACATACTGTAGAGTGGGGGTGGGCAATTATTTTTCCTCCGAGGGCCATATTAAAATCGGGGGACGTAGTGGAGGTCCGGAGATCATTGGTGTAACAAATTCTTATAATAAAATAAAGCATTTTTCTGTAAAATTTCTGTAAAAAGCTATTTGATCTATTATTTGATTCATTTCAGGTTGACTTTATTAAGGATACAAGTGCAGACAAATGTTACATAGCTACAACATTTAAAAAATATAAACTAAAATCTTGCAGCAGGGGGCCGGATTAAAACAGGCTGAGGGCCACGTCTGGCCCCTGGGGCACAAATGCCCAGGTCTGCTGTAGAGTGAGAAACCAAAACTTTAATCAGGACTGGAACCTCATCTCTGTTTCCAACAGTTTGGAAACCAATCCAGCTTTAAGTCCCAATATCAATTCATGGATTTTGAATATTCACAAAAATATTAATGAAAAAAAAAAAAGCCCCACAGATAAAAAGTGGCACGCGCTCTAATATCTGTTGGGACCTTTAGCTTTGATCACAGCACACATTTGCTTATTTTCAATAAGTTTCTGCAATATTAAAAGGTTTACATTCTTTTACACCATTCTTTTTGCTCTTGTATTGATGATGGGCGAGACTGACTACTGTAAAAAAAGAAAAGATAAGCTTGCACACTTACTCCAAAACTGCATTTAATCGACAACGTTTTGATCCAAAGGGATCTTCCTCAGGGACTGACCACTGTACAAGGCCTTCTCCAGCTCATCCTAAAGACTCTCACTGGGGTTCAGGGGCCTCATTTTTAAAAGAGTGTGTACCGTAAACGACAACATTTCACAATTCCCTCTTCCTGAATCACAACCCGCCTTACATCTTCATAAGTTTCTACCCTGAGCCTGTCTTAATATACCATATATGGCTATGGAAATCACCAAATTAACATGCTTAGCATATTCATAAGGGTGAGATCTGTGACACTGAGGGAGAGCATCGGGACACAGGAGCAATGATGGAAAACGTTCAAATACGTGCATGCTCTTGCGCGATATTGCATGCTCTTGCGCGATATTGCATGCTCTTGCGCGATGGCTCATGCGCGATGCTGTTGCATGCTCTTGCGCGATGGTGCATGCTCTTGCGCGATATTGCATGCTCTTGCGCGATGGTGCATGCTCTTGCGCGATATTGCATGCTCTTGCGCGATGGTGCATGCATGCTCTTGCGCGATATTGCATGCTCTTGCGCGATGGTGCATGCTCTTGCGCGATGGTGCATGCTCCTGCGCGATATTGCATGCTCTTGCGCGATGGTGCATGCTCCTGCGCGATGGTGCATTTGCCACTCACTGCATTAGTCGGGTTTAAATACCGTTTTGCAGCTGAAAGATCATCACCTGCAGCAGTTCTCCAGTAGGAGCAGAGGACCTACTGGATCTGCTTAGCTGAATCCAAGTGGCAACTTTTTTTTGGACAGGCCGTGTATTGATGAGATGACTTGGGATGTTCAGGGCCAAATATTTGTAACATTAAATGATTGACCTTACCCTTAACTGATATTCTTTTTGTGGAGATCTTAATGCTTTCTATCTGCTGTCCTTCTCAGGATGTGAAGTTGAAGAACATGGGTTCGTGGGCCAGTCTTGCTCAGAGGTCCCAGTCCTCACAGGCCTCATCTGTGCGCTCATCCAGTGACAGCTTCGAACACTTCAGACGGGCGGCACGGGAGAAGGAGGAGCGGGAGAGGCAGCTGAGGGCACAGGCCGAGCAGGCGCGTCGCCATGAGCATGACAAGCAGCGGTACGGAGTTCAATCTTCATCCCATGCTCACACTTTGAGATTTCAAGATTAACCGTTTTTTCAACCATTGCCATTATTTATGGCAACGATAGGTTATTTGTGGGAGTTTTGGAATCTAGGTATGTCTCCAGGCGCAATGCGAGTCACAGCGGCGTGCGCACACATGTGTTGGGCGAAGCCTAGCGCGTCAACAACCCTGATCTGTTTAGAATGATTATCGTACACGTGACTGTGGTGCGCTGAACGACCGGTCCGTTACACACGAGGGTCCACACTAGTGCGAGTGAACAGCAGGGGCAGAGCGACGAGCCGCACCGTTGGAGCGCAAAGCGGCCGCTCAGCCTTGTGTTTGGGATTTACATGGTAGCAGAGGAAGGTTTCCAATGACAGCATACCTCCGAAGGCCAGGCCATACGAGTGCTGGAGAAAGGGAGTCAGTATCGGCAGACTTGTTCCGGAGTTGGACGAAGACAACTCCGAGCACGAGAAACGGCTTTGGAAATATTCACGGAAGATTTGAACAAAGACAACGGGATGGAAACATTGCTTTCTAAACTGGATGCGGTGCGTGCTTACTAGGCTTACTCCCACTTTGGCCCCTAACGGGAGCAAGCAGGACAAAGTGAATAGAAATAAAAGTGTTGCGTTTATATTTTTGTTCAGTGTACAGTATATTTGTGACATGACATGAAAGTCAATGATGTCCATGCCCCATCTCGTTTCCATGGTGACAACCCAAAAATCCAATCTTGCCAATGGGACATCCAGAAAAAAACATTGTCACAGACAAACTAAATTTGGTACACAGATGTATGATGGCAATAGGAGCAAAGATGATATTGTATTGCGTTGCCCCCGTACAAAGCAGAATTCCGCCATCTTGGATTTTCTTTCTATTTATCGACTTACATGGCTCTTTCGTACAAGTTTACGTTGATAACATTTAGATGAAGACAGCATGTGGCAGCCTAATTTTTGTGTCTCAAGTTCTGCTTTTACAAGACACTTTCTAATTACTATTTTATGAGACAGAAGTTGGCTACTTCAGCTTTAAATAAGCTATTATTTTATTTGAAAAAATAAAAAAAGTGCCAAGAGGCGAAGACAAAGTTGCACGTTTTAGGAGGAGAGCAGGCTTTGAATCCCCAACAGAACTCCCCTGAGAATGTCAGTCTGCTGTCTTGTCCACTCCTCCCTCCTGTGCGGACGTGTTTTCCTCTGCTCCCGCTGCTGCCTGCTACTTTTGCCTCTCTCGTCGTGTTTTTTCTCTTTTTCCCCTCTAAATCACAGTGCGCTGGATCACCTGTTGTTCTCCGGAATAATGAATCTAATTGATTGGTCTCTGAGTGCATTGGATAAAGTTTTTTCCCCAGAGAAAAGCTTCCCCGGGAGAAGCAACCTGTCCCGAGCGGACGTCCCCAGCGGGTACGTTCGGGACTATTACAAGAACTGGCAGGTTCTATGCATCGAGCCCCTGCTCATTGAAGATGTGGAGGACCTATTCGTATTTGGATTCATGATAGCAGGATTCCTCCTAATTGGGCTCGGAGTCGCCCTGGTCTATCGGAAAATTGGGAAGACAGAAAAATTCACCCAACAACTGTTCTGACATCAACATGAAAAGGTTTTTGGATTTTGAGTGAAAGAATGAAAGGACTCGAACAGAGACTTGAGCACAGCATGGTGCAACTCACTGATCTGAACCGTAACATCTTATTTCGGACCACGGAGATGCAAAAGACTTTGGGGGATTCAATCAAGGAAATGGGAACTTTTCGCCGCTCGGACGGAGTAACTCAATGAATCAAGATGATCGCACACAGAGGACCAGAAACGATTGGATTATTTGATCGTAAATCATTGATCAACAAAATGTATAAAAGTACTTATTTCTCTTTTCGCTGCTGTGCCCTGTATCTCTCTCTCCCCTTTCCTTATCTGGGCCCGGGCTGGGGAGCAACAGGCGTTCAAGGCCGTGCTGAAGACGCAGACACTTACACAAAACAAGATTTTGGCCTTCACTCACCGTCTGCACATCCCACATCTAATCTTTGTGTTATCTTGTTTGTGTCCCATCCCCCAATATCCACTGAAAATATCCATCACGTTGACCTCGTGTAATGTACTCAATATGTGTTGTTTATCATTGTATGCCTATCGCTGAAACTGTTTTTCATTTTCTAAGAGTTCAAGTACCTGAGTAGGCGCTACGCGAGTAGGCGCTACGCGAAAGCCGGTGCTCTTTATGCATGTCTCTCATGTCGCATCTGTCATCAAGTCACGTTCCTATGTTGTGAATTTGTTCATTGACAATGGCAATAAATATATCCTGATTCCTGATCCTGATGTTTTGTGTTTCCGCACGGCCCTGCAGCAGAGACGACGAAGACTCGGTGGAGCAGGTTCGCCGGCCAAACGACGAAGTACGCCGCCGCCACGAGCAACCACCACAGGCCGTCACCCCTCCAGCGCCCACTCCACAGGCCCTGCCCACTCCACAGGCCCCGCCCATACAGCCCAAGCCCACGCCTCCTGCCGCTGCACAGATGGCTCTGGACCAGCAGAGGGAGCTAGCACGGCGGCGTGAGCAGGAGCGACGCCATCGTGAGGCTGTAAGTAAAGTTCTAGTTGGAGGAAAGTCATTATTTGAACAGCCTGTGATTTTGCAAGTTCTCCCACTTAGAAATGATGGAGGGCTCTGCCATTTTCATCGTAGGTGCATTTCCACTGGGAGAGACAGAATCTAAAGAAATGATCCGTAAATCACATTGTAGGATTTGTAAATCATTTGTTTGTTATAGCTTCAAATACGTAAGTACTTGAACACCTGATAAAATCAATGTTAATATTTAGTACAGAAGCCTGTTTACAACTACAGAGGTCACACGTTTCCTGCAGTTCTTGACCAGGTTTGCACACACTGCAGCAGGGGTTTTGGCCCACTCCTCCACACAGATCTTCTCTAGATCAGTCAGGTTTCAGGGTTGTCGCTGAGCAACACAGTTTCAGCTCCCTCCAAAGATTTTCTATTTGATTTAGGTCTGGAGACTGGCTAGGCCACGACCCATCTCCAGTGCTCTGACTGAGGGAAGGAGGTTGTTCCCCAAACTCCCACACCTACAATGAAAATGTCAGACCCTCCATAATTTCCAAGTTAGAGAACTCGCAGGGTGTTTCAATACTTACTTTCCTCACTGTATGTCGTGGTACTATTTCTACCTTATCAGGGCGTAAATATTGCTGAGCAGAAGCCTTCAGTCAGCCTTTATTTGATTGTCATTGTATTCTTGGGCTGCAGCTATCGATTACTTTAGTAATTTAGTAATATTTTCTTCTATTAAGTGAGTAATCGGTTAATATTTGTTTACATTCCATAAACCATTTTTAAAAGCATATTATTATTATTATTATTATTATTATTATTATATATATTTTTTTTTAAATATTATATATATTTTTTTTAAATAAACATTATAGTTCATAGTAATAAATGAGGAGTTTGTGCTTAAAATAACACATTTTATTCTTAATTTCACCAAACTGTCCCCAAAACAGTAACATTTCACCCCCAGTCCAAACGGTTCTGTTCGTATAAAGAATATATATAAAGAACTGATTAAAGTCACAGACTGTGTTTGTAAACAGTTCCAGTAGCTATGAATGAATTTGCATTTCATGTCACATCACTTAAAAGAAGAAAGTTGTTTGTAAAGCTTTATGTTGGTGAGGCCAGTGATGCTGGTGTTTGGAGCTGTCCCTCTGCAGTCGATTTGCAGCATTAGCTCCGTGTGCCGTTCACTTCAGCATCTGTGTCTTCGCCCCGTCATTGCAGACTTTGTTTCATAATCGCGTACAGAATCTTTCATACAACAAAACTCTGCTTCCCAGTGACACTCGTAAGTTTAAAACACACCGCTCTCTTCTGTTGTGCTTTAGTTGTGTCCGAGCGGAACAAGCTCCGTGTGAAACGAAAGCAGCACAAGTCGATCCATGTGCGCCACAGATTCACCTGATTTTAATCAAATATGTAAATTAAACGATCCATTGAGGCATCAAATAATAATCAAAGCTTTTTTGTAATCTATTTACTCGATTAATCGTTTCAGCCCTACTGTATTCAAAAAGTTTCATTGTAATAATTGTTCATTGCTGCCTTAAAAACTATTGATCTTTTTACAGCTCAAGCTTTGGCCCAGGTCACCCTTGAAAATGAGGTTTTTATACCTGGTTAAATAAAAGTTCTAAATAAATAAAATAAATGACTAAATACAGGGTCACGGTGTAAAGTTGCTAACATTAGACATTTACTCTCGCAATGCATTATTTTGGACCCGTCCAGAAAAGAAAAAAAAAGCACTTCATAATCAATTAACTGACTATTGACTGACTATTGACTATTGGCTCGAACTAACTGTTACAGAAAAATCTGAAAATGTGCATCTCCAGTTCCTTAAATCCTTTTACTTGTACACTGCCAATTGTAACTATTATATTTTGTATGAAGGTTATTGACTTTGTGTAATTCCATTTTTTTGTATTTGAATTATATTAACAGATTTTTTTTTTACATGCAATCGAATATAATATGCATTGAATCTAAAAAAAAACTGAAGCAGTCGAGTTCCTGTTCCCATGAGCAGCGCACTGATACTTCATACTTTCTGCTTTGCTTTTAAAATTCAGAACATAATAATCTAAAAATGTTTTGAGTGTGTGGTTTATATTTGTATTTTTATTAATATATTTTTGAATGTTTAGTTCAAAGCTTGGCTGATAGTTATGGTGTACGTTATCCTGGAGCGCCCTCTTGTGGCTTTATGGAGTTGTCGTCAGGCTGTCAATATGTTGAATGACATGGAGCCATCTCTTTCTCTCATTTAGCCTTCACTTATCGCCAACAAGCGACAAGACAGAAAGCATAGACCACCTTACATTGTCTTACACTATTTTAAGACGATGACCTCAGCTGTGGGACCTCAGGTCCGGGGGCCGGACTACAAAATCCCGCCACAATTTTGTTTTATCTCTCTAAGATCCACAAACAGCTCACAGTGGCACAATTCAACACAGGACTTTACTTTGAGAGAAGTAAAAACATCAGAACGATATGACTCGAAAAAAAAACTGGACAAAAGCACGAAAACCCAGCATTTACCAGAAACATGACTCGACTAGTGCAAAGCAGACCTGGGACAAGACCAGGTTTAAACCAAGACTAAAACACACAATATCTACTAGAAAAACATGGATAAACTATAAAGCGGGTCTCAAGCGGGTCTCAAGCGGGTCTCAAGCGGGTCTCAAGCGGGAGTCAAGCGGGACTCAAGCGGGACTCAAGCTGGACAGCTAACCGTGAAATGGGGATGAGAGAAGGGAGGATATGCAGTAAATTGTCGTAGCCAGAATTGGAACTCACAACACTGCAGCCTTTTTTGTTTTTCCAAAAGCCTTTGTTGTGATTACTTCTGACTTCTCGTGTGGTTCTGGTTGGCTCAAGCTTTTCCCATGACATTGGCATCGGTATTGGCCTAAAATTTGGTGCACCACTATTAGTCATTTTCTCTCATAGCAGAGCTCTGCCTTTGGACCCAGAGCCAGGTCCTGAACATGGAGAGACACTGACCTTCTAAAGTGAACCAGTGTAGGAGCCAGGGCCAATCAAAACGCGCCCTGTGAGTCATAAATAACTCTGTGCTTTTGTGTTCCCAGATTGATACCATTGACATCAACTTCCAGAGTGATCTGATGGCTATCTTTGAGGAGAACCTCTTCTGAGACTGATAAATAACCTTCACGGAAGCATCTTCTGACCCTTCACGCAGCAGTCTGCACAGAGGCAACAACGAAGAGTCTGACCTGCTCACCACACGTACACTTCCTGTAGGAAGTATTAGGCTCAACTACAAAGTCATGGCATTATTGTAAAAGAAAAAAGGCTTGTGTGTGGAGTGTGTGCGTCAGTCAGGACCTGTACCAGTAGCTAAACACACGTTCACTTATTCACTGTGTCTGAGAAGAAAAGGCCCCGGTCAGACTATGATGGAGCGCCCACAGACTGCATCCCCTCCTCCATGTTCTGCATACAAACCACAGCAGTTTAAACACACCTGGACTCTGACCAGCCCTGCTTTTACTGCTTTTACTACGCCGTGGCTTCTTTTAAGTTTTTACATGTAAATAATCTTTTTCATCTTTATTTTCTTTCTATTTATTCTCCCGCCGTGCTCTTCCTTGGCGTTGTCATGCGTGTTGCGGTCACTTCCACATTTTCGGATCATGTTCCCTTCTTGTCTGTCTGTAGTTTGCTTCTGTGTTTCTCCTCTTCTGGAGCGTTTCAATCTTTTGCGTTTCCATGGACACATTGGTTTGTTGAGTCGTGCCCGGAGCTCTGTGGAGTCACCATGTTCAGAATAGAGTACAACCTTTTATATGAAAAAGTATTAAAATTATATTTAATAACATTTATGTGTTGTCTTTCTTATATGTAGTTTGTTTTTCAGTCTCTAGAGGGAGCTGTCACAGAACTGTATGGTGAATAAGGGTAAAGTGGGACAGTCTCATTTGGTAAAATCCATTCAATTTAACTTACAATCAACCTTATACTAATCATTAACGTGTGCAGAATAAAAAACAACAGGTTTTGTGGAGATAAAAAACAACAGGTTTTGTGGAGATAAGATTTTTCTGAAACGTGATGTCCGCACACAAGCCCATCATGGCTCTACAACATACTTTAGTGGTATATTTGTAGTGCCCCACTTTACCAATAGCACCTTCAAATATCTGACATCAAACCAACATGTGTTCAGGGGTCAATCAGTGCGCGAGACAGGAAAAATCTAGTTCCATCAAGAGGTCCACGAGGAAGGACCTGGGAGAAGGACCTGGGAGAAGGACCTGGGAGAAGGACCTGGGAGAAGGACCTGGGAGAAGGACCTGGGAGAAGGACCTGGGAGAAGGACCTGGGAGAAGGACCTGGGAGAAGTGTTAAGAGATACTGAGGACCTGGGAGAAGGAGGACCTGGGAGAAGGACCTGGGAGAAGGACCTGGGAGAAGGACCTGGGAGAAGGACCTGGGAGAAGGACCTGGGAGAAGGACCTGGGAGAAGGACCTGGGAGAAGGGCTAGCGGTGCTTCGCTAACATAGGGAACAAAGAACATTCCAGAGAGAGACGCCCGCGGAAGCCAGCTTTGCGCTCTCCTGATAAGTAATTCTGTTCCCATCTTTGGACATGATTTTTGTTTTAAGCTAACATTCAAACTCAAGCAAAGGACTTTTAAACTTTTAAAGTCTACAACAAAATTTTGATCCAGGACACTCAAATCAGCGTCATCGGTGGATCAGTGCTACAGCCTTTTCGTTATCTGAGGAAAGTCACAGAGCCAAGAAAAATGCAGATCTAGCGGACCTGATCCAGTGCTTAAGCTTGACGTGTCAGAGCCAGCGCTCCAGACTGAATTGTCATTCCCTACCCAGCGTGATCCCGAGCTGAACCCTGCAGGAGTCTGCCATCTCAGCTGGATCGCAGCTTGTATGAATGCACATATTTCATAGTTGGGCAGATAAGAACTTAAACTCTTAACACACAACTAGATAGATCTAGAGCAATCATATCATGTGTCTCTTTCTGTTATCTACTCATTTGCATATTCCATATTCATATTCACCCATTTCATTATTTGGTCAATAAATCTTCATAAACCACATTTGGTAAAGTGTTCATTCACTTCAGATTCACTATTAATTTTTATAAATTAATTTAGATATTTGATCATAGAATTGTTAAATGCCTTTAAAAAGGCTGGTGCCCCACAAAACTTAAAATGAATCTTACTTATGCAGTGTGTCATGTATTTATTCATGTAATGAATAATACTACAAAAGTTGTACCAGTAGGACCACCAGGGCCTTTTGAGAACTCAGATTTTGATGGGAGGGAGAACTAACAAGTCAAAATGTTATTTTAAAGTGTGAGTTGTGGTGTTCTGAATCAGATAATACAGTGTATACAAAAAAGTCTACTCACCTCTGTTAAAATGCCAGGTTTCGTTAATTAACAAAATTCACAAACATAGGAACTTTCTTTGGTTATTTGGTGCAGCATACAACGATGAACAATAATAAAAACATATGAAATCAAAGAGGGCATGCATTAAAGAAAACAATTTAAATGTACTATTTAATGTGACCTATAACTTGTATGAATCAGTTGGAAAAAATAACTTTTAGCTGGGCCCTTAAAAAAGCTCAGACTGCTCCAAGTTGGAAGAGAGCCATCATATCCTTGATACCTAAAGGGAAGGATCAACTTGACTGTCTCATACAGACTCAATTCTGAATGTGGACTATCATATAACTACATCTCAATTATGTCCGAAAGAATGGTACAAATACTTCCAAATTTAATTCATAATGATCAGACTGGATTTTTAAACAAACATGATAATATACGACGATCTCAATGAACTATCAACAAAATAAGGCTGTAATAATGAGTTTGGATGCTGAAAAAGCTTTGGACTCTGTAAGCCTTACTTATTTAAAGCGTTTGCGTTTGCGCACATTTCAAATAGATTAATAATAAAAAACATTGGGAGTCTTTACAATAGTCCAACATCAAGAATAAAAATGAATGGCCATTTGACGGACCCACTGACTTTGGAAAGAGGGGTGAGGCAGGGCCTGGTCCTCCCTCCTGTTTGATTTGTATTTGGAACCATTGGCCCAATATATTATATGACTGTCAGAAACAATTCACGGGACGGAACATAAAATTGCAGACGATGCAGATTATGTTTCTGGCTAAGCCATAGATTTCTACACCTAAAGTGATGCATGTCTGGATACAAACTGAATGTACAAAAAACTGACATTTTATCCTGCTGGCAACCAGAGTTGGGGGTAACGCGTTAGCTGGTAACGCGTTAGAATACACAAATTACTTTTTTAGAGTAACGAGTAACGTAACGTGTTAGTTTTGTGCACCCATGTAATCTAGTACTCCAAGTTTTTCAATTTAGTAACGCTTTAGTTCTGGTTAGTCTCATCTCCTCACTGTTGTGAGCATGCGCACTGCGCGCAACTAGTGACTAAGAGACATGTCCTCACGCCAAAGAAAAATAAACTTTCAGCTGCACGTTTTTAAAAACTCTTTCCTCCTTCGATATAACCACTATTTTGTGCTAAACCAAGCGCATTCTGTTGTTGTGCATCGCTGCTCTTGCTAATTCACAAATTTAGTTTGTCATTGCTTGAGGACAGGCCGACACGTGCTTATTGTATGGCATTGTATTATGGTAATTTGTCAACATAAAAATAAAGCTCATTCAAACGCATTTACTTTGCTTATTTATTTGATATTTTAATGATTATGCTACTGTATTCAGCAAACTATATAGGTTATACACTAGATCGCTGATATTGATTTTTGGCTGGCTTGCGTGCGCAACCCCTGGTGGCAGAAAGTGAGTGCAGCAGGAAAGGGAGGTCTGTTTTGGATGCTATCTTTCTTTTTTTTTTCATATAATAGAGCATGTCACCTACACTTTATCTCTGGAACTGTGCCAACAAAATCTAGGAAGAAAAAATTAGGCTTTAACATGTGACCGTCGAACTGTGAGGACATCTTCTGTCTAAAAGCAACCAGACTTAGACATAACCTGCAAATTAAGAGGAGAGACGCAGCTTCTTCAGTGATTTTCAAACTTCTATTACTCCTGATTTCCGCTGTATAACACTAAGTGCTTAGTACCTTTTAATAGTTCAGTTTTAGGGGCGTCGTTGACTGTACTGTCCGATAGAAAGAGGCTAATCTGAGGCTGTGGCTTCTCTTATTTCCCTGACACTGAAGTGAATTTGACTGTTAACACTTCCCTGAAACTTTCTAAAAATGTTACCCAAGCCCCCGATGTCTTTGCCCACAACCACAATCAAGAAAATGTAAGATACTGACCTCAAAGCTGATGATTTGACCGTTTATTAGCTCCACTGGTAGCATTGCCTCATTCGCGGTGTTGTTTTTTCTGTCACAGGCCGCACGTGATATCATCGCAATCGCTCGTGTACAATAATGTAGGGAATTATTGGTAACGCAAGAGTACTCTAACGCAATACTTTTATAACAAAGGAGCGCAGTAACCTAACACGTTACTTTTCCAGGGCAGTAACGAGGTAACGTAACGAGTTATTTTAAAAAGTAATGCTCCCCAACAGTGCTGACAAACCCCATTGTCATTTCGAGTGACCTACCCATTTAAATGGCAAACAGGATCCCTCAAATATTCAGGTGTGGTTCTCCATAAAGACTTTTCAAAATGTTTTGAGAAAAAACTATATCCCCTTTCTTTCCTCTATAAAGAAAGACCTTGAAAAATGAAACGTTATACCATATTTTAGTTCACAACGAAAAGGACTGAATCTATCAAAATTAATATCTTGCCCAGATTCTATCTATTCCAGACTCTGCCAATTTCTAACTCAAACTGGCTTTTGATGGTTTGATGAGTGGAATAAATACATTTCTAGATTTATATGGCATGGTAAAAGACCCCGTATCACATTTAAGACCCTACAACTACTAAAAGAAAAAGGTGGTTGGGGCCTACCTTGCCTGAAAAATTACTTTATTTCAGCTCAAATCAGAGCGCTGCTGTACTGATCTTACCCAGAATACGAGGCACAATGGAAAAATATTGAGTGCAGTGCTGTGCCAGGGGTTCCTGCACAGGCCTTACTGGCAGGTGACAAACAGCTGAATAACTTGGAGGAAGTTGAGAATCCATGGGTAAAATCTGCGCTTATGACATGGAAGAAGCTAATCAAAACATATAAACTGAACATTAAAATCTTAAAATGGTTGGCTTATGACCAAAGTTTTAAGCCAAACCGCACCAACCTGAGATTTAAGATTTGGATAACAAAAGGCATAAGAGTTTTTTTCACCAGATTGTAAAAGAAAATCACATGAAAAGCTTTGAAATGTTGAAAGAACTCTTTGGCCCGGAGAAACTGGACTTTAAATAAGGAGTTATTATAATGAAGAAATTAAACAAAGCAACAACAATTATAACCGTCTGACTGAAATCTTTATCAAAGCCTTCCAAGGGGAATAATTAAAGTATATGGATGTATCAATGATATGGATAGCCAATCTACTAAATATATTAAAATTAAATGGGGAAAAGGAAGGTAATTTTATTTTGATGGATGAAGAGTGGGAAGAAATATGTACATTACAGTGGAGGACCACAAAATCCCATGTATGGAGGGAATTTGTGAGATTGTGACCTGTTTTTTCATAACACCATGTCAAATTGCACATTTTGGTGGAACATACTTTTGGCTGCCGGGAATATACATTGGGATTGGGATTGACATTCAGGCTTGAGAAGTGTGGTCGGATGGTGACAAAGAGGGGTAAGGTAGTCCCTACAGAAGGGGTCTCACTCCCAAAAGGAACATGAGCAGACATTGAGGATGGTTACAAGTACCTTGGAATACCACTGGCAAATGGCAAACTCGAAGAGGTAACAAGAAAAGCGGCAACAGCCAAATACTTACGAGTTAGGTAAATCCTAAAAAGCCTGCGAAATGGCAAGGGCAAGTCCCGAGAAATAAACAGCTATGCCCTGCCAGTGATCAGATGCCCTGCAGGAATAATAAGGTGGCCAAAGGAAGAGATACAGACCGCAGATGTTAAGACGCAAAAGGTGCTCAGCATACATGGAGGGTTCCACCCAAAATCCAGCACCCTGAGACTGTACACTAGCCGTAAGGAAGGAGGCCGTCGACCAGTGAGTGTGAGAGCCACTATCCAGAATGAAACATCCAAGATCCACAAGTACATCAAGGACAAGGCCCCAACAGATGACGTGCTTAGTGAATGTCTCAGGCAATGGGGAACAGAGGATGAGGTACTGGAGGTGGGACCATCATGGGAGGACAAGCCCCTACATGGGATGTACCACCGGAACATAACCGAAGTGGCTGATATCAAGAAATCCTACCATTGGCTAGAGCGGGCCAGATTAAAGGACAGCACAGAGGCACTCATCATGGCTGCACAGGAACAGGCCCTGAGCACCAGAGCAATAGAGGCCCAGCTCTACCACACCAGACAAGACCCAAGATGTAGGCTGTACAAAGAAGACCCCTGAAACCATCCAGCACATAACTGCAGGGTGTAAGTTGCTGGCAGGGAAAGCATACATGGAGCGCCATAACCAAGTGGCTGGCATTGGTGTACAGGAAAATCTGTGCAGAGTATGGACTGGAAACCCCAAGGTCAAAGTGGGAAACACCCCTAAAGGTGGTAGAGAGTGACCGAGCCAAGACCCTGTGGGACTTCCAGATACAGACTGACAAAATGTTAATGGAAAAAATGGCAAACCAACCAGACTGTGTTGATGTGGCGATACAAAGTGATGGCAAAATCAGGAAAAAGGAACACTTAGATAAACTGGAGAAATACCTAGGGCTCAGAGAAGAGCTGGAGAAGGCGTGGAGGGTGAAGGCGAACGTGATGCCCGTGGTCATCTGAGCACTCGGGGCAGTGACCCCCAAAATGGAGGAGGGGCTACAACAGATTCCTGGAAAAACATACATCTCAGTCCAGAAAAGTGCAGTGCTAGGAACTGCAAAGATACTGCGCAGAACCCTCAAGCTCCCAGGCCTCTGGCGCGCACGCACACGCACGTGCACACGCACACGCAGGTCACTTTGTTTTATGTACGTTTTTGTTGTTTTATGTTTAAAAAATAGGACAAAAAATAGGACAAAAAAACGTAATCCTAAAGGACACCCCGCGGGACACGCTTGAAAGCCTCCAGATCCACAAAACACATCTGGACTGGTTGGGAAAACTCTCATGAACCCTCAAGCACCCGATGGAGAGTATAGAGCTGGTTCCACGACCAGGACAAAAACCACTCTGCTCCTCTTGAATCAGAGGTTCGGCTATCGGTCAGATTCTCCTCTCCAGTACCCTGGAATAGACCTTACAGGGGAGGCTGAGGAGTGTGATCGTCCTCTGTAGTTGGAACACACCCTCCGGTCCCCCTTCTTGAACAGAGGGCCCACCACCACGGTCTGCCAGTTCAGAGGCACTGTCCCCGACCGCCACGCGATGTTGCAGAGACGTGTCAGCCAAGACAGTCCTACAACATCCAGACTTTAGGTACTCAGGGCGGATCTCATCCACCCCCGGAGCTCTGCCACAGAGGAGCCCCAGGTTTTTGCCTCTGCGACAGCACTAGCTGCAGCACACCTAGTCACGCCCTCAGGAGTCCAACAAGCCTAAAGGCCTGATTGGCCTCCTTCCGCCTGACGGCATCCATTACTTCTGGTGTTCACCACCGGGTTCGGGGGTTGCCGCCGCGACAGGCACCTGAGACCTTGCTCCGAGTAGCCGCATTGACAATGGAGGTCGAGAACATGGTCCACTCTGACTCAATGTCAGAGTGGCTCTCCCGGAGGTGTGAGTTGAAGACCTTGCCGACAGGGGGCTCCGCAAGACGTTCCCAACAGACCCTCACAATGCGCTTGGGCCTGCCAAGTCTGTCCGGCTTCCTCCGTCACCACCAGGTGGTGGTCGGTTGACAGCTCCGCCCCTCTCTTCACCCGAGTGTCCAAGACACACGGCCGGAGGTCAGATGACACTACAAAGTCGATCATTGATCTCCGGCCTAGGGTGTCCTGGTGGCACGTGCACTGGTGGACACTCTTGTGCTTGAACATGGTGTTTGTTATGGACAATCTGTGGCTAGCACAGAAGTTCAATAACTGAACACCGCTCGGGTTCAGATCGGGGAGGCCGTTCTTCCCGATCACCCCTCTCCAGGTGTCACTGTCGTTGCCCATGTGGGCGTTGAAGTCCCCCAGAAGAACAACGGAGTCCCCAGTCGGTGCACTGTCCAGTACCCCTCCCAGGGACTCCAAGAAGGCCGGGCACTCTGCACTGCTGGCCGGCCCGTAGGCCGACACAACAGTCAGAGACCTGTCCCCAACCCGAAGGCGAATGAGAGGCGCGACCCTCTCGTTCACTGGGGTGAACTCCAACACGTGACAGCTAAGCTGAGAGGTTATAAGTAAGCCTACCTCTCCCCTTGGGCAACACCAGAGAAGTGGAGCGTCCAGCCCCTCTTGAGGAGATGGGTTCCAGAGCCCGAACTGTGCATGGAGGTGAGGCCGACTATATCTTGTCGGTACCGCTCAACCTCCCGCCTCCCAGGAACTAAAAGAAGAGCACATTATGCCGGTGCTCAAGTCTCTTCATTGGCTCCCTGTTGAGTTTAGAATCAAATTCAAAATCCTCCTCCTGACTTACAAAGCCATGAATGACCTGGCCCCATCCTTCCTCAAAGATGTTATATAGTACCTTATCATCCAAACAGAGCACTTCGCTCTCAAAATGCTGGACCAAGAGTCTCTAAAAGCACAGTAGGCGGTAGAGCGTTTAGCTACCAAGCTCCTGTGTTGTGGAATCAGCTTCCTGTCCATGTTAAAGAGGCCAACACAGTCTCTTCATTTAAGACCAGGCTTAAAACGTTCCTCTTTGAAATCGCTTATGGTCAGGCCAGTTAGGAACAGAAATAAAAACCTACAGTTCCCAGCTGTGCTGCCCTAGGAGCAACTAATACTGGGGGAAGTATGGCAGCTTGAGCACTATCCACTGCTTCTTACTACTTCTCTATCAAACTATTTAATATTTAATTTCACTGGCAATTTGTTCATCGCCTTTCCTTTTTTCTCCCTCTTCCCCGACGGGAGTGGAGTAGGCACATCGACGACCTGTGGATCCAGATGCTCCTCAACTGCCTGGAGAAACGGTCTCTCCTCCATATGAACGGTTCTTCATCGGCCTCGAAGAATTGGTTCTCCTCCTGAGTGGGTCTTTCTCCACCGTGTATCTGCAAATTGAGGCGCGTCCGCCTGTCCGTCCGATGGAGTCGAATCTCTCCTTCACTGTGGAACTCCTACAGGTTTCTACTTTTTCCCAAAGAGGTTTGGTAGTTTTTCCTGGCCGAGAAGGAGGGTCTAAGGAACAGGGGAGCGTGGGACATCTGTCTAAGGACACAGGATGCTGGGACATTTCCAAGTCCCTATGAACATTGTTTATTTTGTTTTCCACTGTAGCCCCTCGAGGCAACTACTGTTGTGATTTTGGGCGTTACAAAAATAAGTTGAATTGAAAATTGAATGGTGTATATATATATGTTCTGTATACATATATGTATATATATTATGTGTGTGGATTAGTTATTAGGGGGAAAATATATATATCTATATATATCTATATCTATATATATCTATCTATATCTATATATAGATATAGATATAGATATAGATATAGACATATATGCAATCACAATGGGTAGTGGCATATTGCTATCTACATGTACGACAATATATGGTAGAATTGTGATTGGACAATATTTTTGTTTAAGGGTGTCCAGGTGTGTGTTAATGTAGTTTTTAGTGTTTTGGTGAATTGGTAAACTTACTAATGTTTACTCACTTCCTCTGTTCTTTTGTCCAGGAGTCAAAGGGTTCCCTCTGGAAACGAGCTCCCTTATGAGGGTTCCCGTGGCTGGACCAAGGCAGAAGATGTGTAGGGGAGTCTGATGGGGCTTGTACAGGGGATTAAGGCTTTCTATCTTAGTGTTAGGTGTTGGTTTTAGGGTTTTATGTATATATTTGTGTGTATTTGTGTGGGTATGGGTTTGTGTGTTAGGGAGGTTTTACAATGTTTTATGTTGTAATGATAATTTTGAACATCCCTGTCAATTGTCCGTGGTGTGCGCCAATTGTGTGAACGGGATAAAAGGCGTCTGGAACATCAGTGAGGCCATATGTTCCTCCACCACTACGTTGCTTCAAGTGCCAGCACTACGGTCATACAGCAGCAGCTGCAAAGGGAAGCAGAGGTGTGGTAAATGTGACGAAGGAGCAAAACTGAAATGCTGTAACTGTGGGGAAGAACACAGCTCTGCCTACAGGCGATTCAAGTTTAGCAAACGGTCTCTCAAGGTATATCTTATCCAGAGGCCAGTCAAGAGAGCCAAGGAACGAGGTGACAGTGGATACAGTGAGGGGTGCCAGCATTGCTCCCAGTCAGCGTGGAACTCACAAGGGTGAAATTTCCGAGTGCCGAACCTCCATGTGGGAAGCTTCCCAGAGTGCTGAGGATATCTTGGTTCTGAAAAGGAAAGCATTTTTCCTCTTTATGATAGAAGTTATTAACTGTAATGCTCAAACGCAAAAGACGTCTGAAAAGATCAGGATCATCGCTAAAGCTGCAGGAAGATACCTTGGAACAAAGGATTCGGAGTGGAAAGAAGTAGAACTCGCGCTGCAAAGGAGTCAGAGTAACAAACCTCCCCACCCGGAGGAACGGATATAGCTCAGACACATGCTTTGAGAACATGCAACTACAGAAGAAACACAACCACAAAAGAATGCAGTCTAAAGGATAAAGTCTAAAGAATGGAGTCTAAGGAATAAAGTCTTCAGGATAAAGCCTAAAGAATGGAGTCTAAGGAATAAAGTCTTCAGGATAAAGCCTAAAGAATGGAGTCTAAGGAATAAAGCCTAAAGAATGGAGTCTGGAGTTCAAAAGAACTAAGGAATAAAGTCTTCAGGATAAAGTCTAAAGAATAAAGTCTAAAGAATGGCGGTAATGTAACTATGGGTACCAACTGCCATAAAACACCATCAAAGAAAAGAAAGAAGTCCTGGTTCTGCTGCTGGAGAAGACACAGCTCCTTGCCTCTATATTTTTTTTTTGCACCGCCAATACTTATTGGCCACCCATTTTCACAAATAAATAGTTTAAAAATCATGCAATGTGATTTCCTGAATTTTCTTTTTTACATTCTTTCTCTCTCGCTTGATGTGTACCTATAATGAAAATTACAACCTCTTATCTTTTTAAATGGGTGAACTGGCAAATGTTTAAGTTGTGTATGTATGCATATATGTGGACCTGAGACTTCTCAGGTCCAAAATAAGATAATCCTTTACTGTCTCCCATGGTAGACAATAGCATGTGACAGGGTCAAATGCTGTAAGAGACCAAAAATGCAAACACATGACCAGTGACCATTAAATAAGCACCCACAGCAGTGGCAGGCGCAACGGCAGGCGCAGCGGCAGACTCAGGAGCAGGCGCAGGAGCAGTGGCAGGCGCAGTGGCAGGCGCAGGAGCAGCGGCGGCAGGCGGAGCGGCGGCAGGAGCAGCGGCAGGGGCAGGAGCAGCGGCGGCAGGCGGAGCGGCGGCAGGAGGAGCAGCGGCAGGGGCAGGAGCAGCGGCAGGCGCAGACGCAGCGGCAGGGGCAAGCGCAGTGGCAGGCGCAGCGGCAGAGCTGGTGTACAGGTTGACATCGCACCCTCAGCTCTGCTCTGACCCCGCCTCCCTCCTCTATCTCGAGGGGCGGGGTCAGAGTTGTAAGCGGCGCCGCACCCTTGTAACGCACAGCTCCGCGCGCGCACGGCTGCAACAGGTAACCGCCGCTCACTACCGGAAGCACGTCCAAGTGTCTCAGGCCAGCCTGCTCTGGAGAGTATCTCCGCCGGCTCAAAACCCCTTAGAGCGTCTGTGACAGGCTCCGGAGGCTCGGGACCCCGCGGTGCGTAAAGAGGAACCCCTGTACGAGTGCGAACAGGACGGATCCGGAGCCCCCCCGCGATCCGTGTTCACTTGACCCGCGTGTTTCTGAGGTGAGTCGCTTCTCTTCTCTCACTTGAGTGTCCCGAGTGTCCCGGGACGAGTGTCCGTGGGCCATTTGACTGCTGTGACTCTGAGGTGATCACTGCCGCTCACAAACGGATCTTAGAGAAAGTCTGACAAACTGCAGAAGCAATCACAGATGAGTCGGAGGAAGGTGAAGGCCTCATGACAGGCAGCAGGTCTGAGTGGAAAGGAAACCATGGCCTAAATCAGGCAGTTCATCTTTTATTGATTCACTGACTATATTATAATGCTTTTAAATCCATCTCACAAAAACTAAGAACAGTTTTGAATTTCCAGGGTACAAATGTCAGTTTATTTGTTTTACTACTATAAAAGATTCAAACATAACATTTTCTTGATATAGTATTATATATGTTTCACAAAGTTTCTGAAGACTTTCAGAGTTTGTGATATTCTGAGTTTAATCCCAGTTTCTCCAATGAAATCCCATTATATTCCACTTCACTTTTGCTTCCATTCCATTGTATTCATTTTTATTTACAAGCTCTTAATGGGTATCTAGGCTTGCTGCTGTTTGTCGTGTAATTGCAGTTCTAATCTCCCATGTCCCATCACGTTCAACAGCGTGCCCCTCTTTTTCTACTGTCTGGGGCGCTCACTGTCAGTAGCTTACTTTGAAATTTAACAGCAGCAGTCAAAACATGAAAGTATATTATATTTCACTGGAGAGAAAAAAAAAGCTTAACCATTTGAAGCTGAGGTAGTGAGCATATATATATATATATATATATATATATTATATTGCCCACTATATATGAAAAATAAAACGAACTTGTTGGTGCTCATGGCCTAGTGATGAGCGCTGTTAGAACTTCTGTTGTGTTTGTGCCATGTCCTCAACTGCAGCTTCTTTGTGTTGGATTGAGGCACCATTCTGCGTTTTTAATCGTTTTGATGATGATTTGAGTCCCGGACTTCTGTGATGTGAGGCTGCACTAGTAATATTTAGTAATTTAGTTTTAAGTTTGTTATTTGGTGTGTTCTGAATAAGAGAATACATCTTAACATGTTAGTCCTTAAGATTTGTGTGTGTGTGTGTGTGTGTGTGTGCGCGCAAGAATCTTGACTTGTGTGTGTGTGCAAGAATCTTGAAGTGTGTGTGTGTGTGTGTGTGTGCACAAGATCTTGAAGTGTTTGTGTGTGTGTGTGTGTGTGTGTGTGTGCAAGAATCTTGAAGTGTGTGTGTGTGTGTGTGCAAGAATCTTGAAAATTGTGTGTGTGTGCAGAATCTTGAATTTGTGTCTGTGTTAACGTTATATGGCTGTAAAAATGTACTGTCGCTTTAAATTACGTCCTGACTCAGTTTAAAACTGAAAATGTCATTTTGATGTAGTAAAATGTGGCCATTTTCATAAAAAATATTCCATCACAAAAGACTTCTCAGGCCCAATATTTAAAAATGGAACAAACAATTTTGTAACATCCGACAAAGGGGCTTGTTTTGAATTAAAGTTAAATTTTCAAAAAAAGTATTTCATAGAATGATTCTTGAATTAATTTAGCACTTTAGATTTGAATTTTCTCTCAAACGTTGATGCTCCTGGTTCAGCTGGGTTTCAAAATGTTTACTTGAATCCTCATTAGAAAACATGAACGGCTTCTTTTGCTGTTACTTTTAAAGACAAAGGAAATGACATTGTTTTCCCAAAATCTTGCCGCTTTACTCAGGACATAGCTATGAGCTCTTAAAAGTAATGGTTCCATCATGTAACCGTAAGCGCTGTGCGAATAAAACACGAGGAACGCCCACAGATGGGAAAGAAGTGTTTGGTGTCACTTCAGAAATGACCTACATTCTTGTGAAAACAATGAGAGTGAATGACGGTGTGAACATTTTGAGATGGAGTGCTCGAAAACGAGAGTGATTACTTTGACTACAACCTAAAATATTTAGGGCTGCAGTCAACTAAAGAAATTCTTGGTTAACTAAAGTAAAGACAACTAAAAGGGCAAAGGTGTAAAAGCTGTGAAGTACCTCTATGATCAGACCAAATAGCTGAGCTAAACTGCACTCACATGAGCACAAGTTCACAGGATTCCATTCAAAAAGAACTATTTGTACAGAAAACTAGGTATTTACATGTAAAAAAATAAAATGTGACATATTAAACTCTGAAATCCTTACAATCACAGCAAAATAATAGGTCAAATTTAGTCTCTCAGGCCTGTCCACATGAAACAAAATAGGCACAAAGTTCAACATCTTCTCTGTCAGCAAAAATAAACAAAAGTGAAAGAATTATTTCACAATTGCTTCAGGAAGTGGTAACATTATTCAACGCCAAAGGACTTTAAAGCATAAGATTAATATCTCCAATAGAAATCCACAATAGAGTTGCAAGGTCACCATCTAAGATTAAGACATTGTGACCGGTAGTGACCCAGCAGTTTGTGTTTTTACCACTGCATTTGGTTGTTTCCATTACATTTGGCTTTTGCTAAAGGAGGTTTTTGCCGTCTTGCCACACACCGATTCTATCCTGAGCTCCCCCCCCCCCCCCAAAAAAAACATGCACAATAGGTAAAATCCTCCAGCAAAGGTAGTCCTGACCAAGTCTCTTAAACAGATCTGGAGATGGGTCCCTGAGCACTTCACTGTGGGGCCACTGCTCCTGAGGAGATGCCCCAGCGGCACTGAAGGATAGTTCAAATGCTGAGGACACAATTTTGTGTCGTGTTTGTTTTTCCAGGTTCTCTTTACATCTGGCTCGAGCCACAGCAGGTATGGGCTGTCAGTGCACCCTCCAGCAGACAGGGGGCATCTGAGAATCCTTGCCGTGGCCCTTCTTCTCCTGCTCATCTCAACAGACACGCCGCCTGAACATGGACACCAACATGCCGGACCAGGAGGGCTGCTACTTCAACAGCACAGTCAAGTTCTTCTACACGGCGAGCGGCAAGAACATTAGCGACCACTGGAGGAATAGAGACTACGTGGTGGTCACCCTGGGTATGACCGTGTGCTTCATCGTCATCTTCTCCAACCTGCTGGTCATTGTCGCCATCCTCAAGAACCGTCGCTTCCACTTCCCCATCTACTACCTGCTGGGCAACCTGGCACTGGCTGACCTCTTTTCAGGTATGTGTCACACTGCTGCTGCTCTGAGTGGGTGCTGTGGAGGTGCCATGGGATTATCTAAAAAGGTTCTGCAGATGTCGGAATTTTAACAGTGAGTGGTAAAAAAGTGTCAATGGAGGGTAATGACGTTTTCTGCTGTAGGAGCTCAAAATACAAGAGCTGCTACAGCAGTGGCATGCGGTCAGGGCAATCACGGCAGGCAGTGGTTGACCAATAAAATCTTAAATTACCTAACTATATTCAAATTGGTCCGAAATATATCCAAACAAGCCTCTTTTCCCCTCACTTCAGCTGCTGAAGTTTAGCTTGAAGTCACTGTCTTTTAGTGGCCTCTACAGGCCACTGGGCATTACTGCGTGGGAAGCTGGATTCTTCTTCTACTGCACACATGTGCTCTGAGGACCACGCAGCCTCAAACCACGCTGAAAAAACCTGTGCGGGAATCTTGGATGTTTGCAGGTTTTGCCCTAACTGAGCATGTGCAGAGGAGAAGTGAGGCAACAGCAGTGCCAAGACCTACCTGGCAAACTAATTGGCACAGATGTGTGACAATACAATCCATGAGTTTCACTGGAAAACAGAGTAGAACAGCAGATAAACAATGTCACACTGCAGCTACACTCTTTTCTTGTGGGGCAAGTTAAAGTGTCCTTTATCACCCCCTGATATTTTCAAACAAGCTAGCTAACGACGGAGAAACACGTAACTATTGTCCCATTTCCATAAGGCCTTGATTGGCTCTACTCTGCTCTGAGCGTGTACCCAACTCAGCTTTGAAAGCATCTCCATCACAACTGGGCTGTTGCAACAGCTACATACTACGATATTGTAACCATACACATCACCATTGCAGCCCATAAAGCCGAGCGTCAGGGACAGACCGACAGAGAGGAAGGATACAAACACGAGGTTAAACCACATTGTTCTCATCTAAGTCCTTCTCCATTTGTAGCTTTCTCTGCAATTCAAAGACACGCAGTCCACAAAACATTGCATTTTGAACACACAAATAAAAATGTAAGTGAAAGAAGATCCTCACGTGAGTCTGTTTCTAGCCGAGCCCGGTCGGGTTTTGGTGCTAAGAGCCAGAGCTAATTGAATGCACTTATTATCCCTGTACATTGTACAACTGTTGAAATTCTCGTTCTAAAACGATAGTTGTCGTACACCTGGCAACCCTGATTTGACGCAACTCAGTTTAGCCTTGGCCAAGTGATCAAGTCTGACCAACGGGCCGAGAGCGACATCACAAGTCTACTGTACTTTTCGGACTTTGCTTTGAACTCTGCGGATAACGGCCACTGGGGGGCAATCTAGCAGGAAGCGCAAGCATTTGACACACACTGTAGAAGAAGACATCAGTGGACAGTGGAAGCCCTGTCCAGGGAACAGTATTGTAGTTTAAGCTTCAAAACGCTGTGTGTTTTATTACAATCAGACTCGCATTCATGGTGAAATTAGTCTAACGAGGAACTGAATCTAGACGTAGTGAAACGCAAAGACGCACGTGGAGCGTGGACATGCGCTATACGGCGGACTGCAGTTTAGAACCTGTCGCGTTGAAATGAGACTTTCTTGGCCAGACCTGACCCACGGATCAAAAGACAACCCTGCATCACTTCCGTGGAACATAGGCACAAGGTCAGGAGCAGATGTGAAGACACAGACGGGTAAATCAGCTCACACAGAGTAATCAAGGACAGAGGGGACGGTAGGGACAGCTCAGATGTGCTTCAAAAATGCTGTGTGTTTCATTACAATCCTGCCTTTTACAACCCGCATTCACTACCGTGGCCCATGTTTATGTGTAAATATCTCTCGTAACAACGTGGGCACCTGCGGCTTATTGACAGGTGTATATATACAATTTATTTTTTCTTTGTTAATTGCGTTGTTGCAGCTTTTATTCAGGAGCGCTCTATAGCCCGAAAATGATGGTAAAAGTTCAAACGGCACAAACGGCACAAACGGCACAAACGGCACAAACGGCACAAACGGCACAAACGGCACAAACGGCACAAACGGCACAAACGGCACAAACGTTTATCCAAGCTTCCTGATGAATTAAAGACACAGCAGGGAACAGATGTTTTATTTTTAGGTCCAGATATTAAAGGGAAAAAAATATTGGTCCAGATTATCGAATTACTACTACAATTATTTTGTTATAGTCGGCTTGTTCTGATTAGTTGATTGATCAATGCATCCCTGCCGTCATCCCTTATTGGCAGTGGAACTGATCCATGTTGTTAAAAAGAAATAAACCGATTCTACATCCTCTACTGGACCCAGATAGAGTTGACTGGCTTGTGGACCTGGCTATTATTTCCTGATCCTGACCCGTCCTTTTACGTTAGCATGAGGACTACTCGATGTTCTGCTTAATTTGCCCCAAAGGGATAAATAAAATGATTTGATTCATTGAGCCTGTGTGTGTCCGACAGGGGTGTCCTACCTCCACCTGATGTTCCACACCGGGCCGTGGACCATAAAGCTGACACAGTACCAGTGGTTTGTGCGTCAGGGCCTGATCGACACCAGCCTAACAGCCTCCGTGCTCAACCTGCTGGCCGTGGCCGTGGAGCGCCACCAGACCATCTTCAGCATGCAGCTGCACAGCGAGATGAGCAGACGCCGCGTGCTCTTCATTATTGTGGGCATCTGGCTGCTGGCCATCCTCATGGGGCTGGTGCCCTACATGGGCTGGCACTGCCTGTGCGACCTGGTCAACTGCTCCACCATGGCCCCGCTCTACCACCGCAGGTACCTGGTGTTCTGGGCCGTGCTCAACCTGCTCACCTTCTCCATCATGCTGGCCGTTTACACCCGCATCTTCCTCTACGTGCGCCACAAGAGCAGACAGATGTCCCAGCACACGTCCCACATGCGCTACAGGGACACCGTGGTCAACCTCATGAAGACCGTGTCCATGATCCTGGGTGAGCAACTATTATATTACTGCTATATTAGTATACTACTATACTCAAAATATTGATAGTTCTTGGCTATATGTGTATCAATACATAGATGTGTATTGTGATACTTTTAAACGACATAAATGTTTTATAAATTGCAGATTTCAACACTTACTAACCTGTGACTGCTGTAAGGTGGAAACTGCTGATCTGAGTATTGAGATGCATATTGTATGTTAGACTCTGGTGTGGTAATGGGGCTGGATATTGCCTAGCACTTCATATGTATCCTGATACAAATACAAATTACAGACTGTACTCGATAAATTTTTCTAATTGTAAAAGATTTTTTAACCAGGAAGTGTGTATTTCCTCGTGGTCCCTCCCTTCTGCTCCTGTCACCTGTCTGTCCCCAGCCAATCTGGTGTCAGTCCTCCCTAAATGTGTGTGCAGGGCCCTGGGCCTGTAGTGCAGCCTGTTCTTCGAAGTGAGTGCTAAGAAAACCCCGTCCTGTCCTGTCTCGGCCTGTCCTCGCTCCTCCCTCTTTTGTATCTTTTTGTATCTACTCTGGCCGCGTCTCAATTCTCTTTCCTTGCCTCCCTTCCTCGTGTCTTCATTTATTTTTATTTTTTTAAAGAAAGAAAAACATGGTAAAGACATCTGGTGTTTAGTCCAATGTCTGTCAAATGTGTCCATTTTTTTACGTCAATATTTTTGTCATCCATTTTCCTTGCTCCCAGGGGGCTACTTGATGAGCAGGGACTAGTTCGTGGGCTACCTGTTCAATTAGCCTAAATGGACCTATTATTACATTTGTAACCAAATTACATAACTATTAAACTGAGTAAATATTTGTGGGGCATTTACGAGCATTTATCATGAATTACATTTTGTAAACCCTATTTTAATTCACATTTTAAACCAGTAAGTGATAAGAACAATATAACAGTTGTTTTTTTAAAACAGGAAATCAGATCACTTTGTATTAAATCTTGCACTAACTCATTCAATGAGTGAATTCAATGTCAATATCAAAATGCATGCAAAGGAGCAAAGTAAATGTAAGAAAAATATAGTCTTAAGTGAAATCTGAGGATTTAACCTTTTACAACAGTTTCTCCTCCTGAGGCTTTGTTTAGACCTGGGTCAGTCCTGTGTGAGTCCTGGTTTGGGTTAGACCTTGCTCAGTCCTCTGTGAGTCCTGGTTTGGGTTAGACCTGGCTCAGTTCCCTCTAAGTCCTGGTTTGGGTCAGACCTGGCTCAGTCCTGTGCGAGTCCTGGTTTGGGTTAGACCTGGCTCAGTTCCCTGTGAGAGTCCTGGTTTGGGTTAGACCTGGCTCAGTCCTGTGAGAGTCCTGGTTTGGGTTAGACCTGGCTCAGTCCTGTGCGAGTCCTGGTTTGGGTTAGACCTGGCTCAGTCCTGTGCGAGTCCTGGTTTGGGTTAGACCTGGCTCAGTCCTGTGCGAGTCCTGGTTTGGGTTAGACCTGGCTCAGTCGCTGGTGACCCCTGTTTTCGCGCTTTATACCACTCTGACACTGTTATTACAGCTACTATTTTTTTATTTTGCAAATTGAGGGTGTCCAGAAAATAATGAATAATATCATCTTTATTTCCTGAGATTTTAGAACAAGTCTTTTGTGGGATTCAAATGATTGAATTTGATCTTGTTTGGTTGAGATTGTATTACTTTGCCTGTCTCGTATTTTAAACGTTCTTTCTGCTTGCGGTTTTGTAAGTTTCCAGGTGACTATTCTAGAAAGTTTTGATCCACTCTCACAATATCTTTGTGTGGTAAAGAGCATTTTCTTCACCATTTCCTGTGAAGTCGGCTCATTCATTTCTCTTGTCTTTTTACTTTCCTTGATAATTCACTTTTTGGCATCATTTTCCTCCAGCGAAGTCTTAATGTCGACATTAATGTTGAAATTTTTTTCTTAAACAAAGGATCATTAAGCATGCGGGTTTTGCATTCTGCGGGACGTGGACTCCAAATCAAGAATCTTTCTGTTACCCGTGGTAACTAAGTGGTTTACTGTGCTTGTGGTGTAATGGAAGACAGACATGAAATATGTTTTTAGCAATGTTTATCCGAGTAATAGAGTATTCCTGTTTCAATACTCCACATAAGGCGGAACAGACAGAAGCACACGATATCCAAAACTAATGTAGGACCACTGCAAACCACTGCAGAAAACGCATGATGTGCACTCCAAACATCCCGTGTAACGGTTCAAGATACGAAACCGAAGTGACTCAAAACCAAAGACGAACAAACAAACATTTCACGCCCCCGTTCTTCCATTGCAGACTGCAACCACAAACGGAAACCAAACGGGCCTCAGGTAGTGGTATATGTAACGACTGCAAACCAAGAATTGGGCCTGGAGAGAGTCCACAGCACCATCCCCAGGATGGTGCTTAGCTTAGCGACAGGGGGTTAGGCTTTCGGAAACTTGTTAGCTTGTTGGCCATGCTAGTCTCGTTATATACATATACATATACATATACAGTAAGTAATCTAACCTCTTTTACATGTTTCACTCTTTGTTTCATTGCAGCCATT
Organism: Chaenogobius annularis; assembly: GCA_015082035.1. NCBI lineage: Eukaryota > Metazoa > Chordata > Actinopteri > Gobiiformes > Gobiidae > Chaenogobius > Chaenogobius annularis. Next base: position 91,141 of record BJKM01000655.1, read on the forward strand.
GACTAAAATAAAAAAAGTAGTTTTTTTTCTCATGAATGTCCACTCTGAAATGTGTTTTTGGAATTCCTCACACAAATCTAATCAATCAGTAGGTTTTTTTAAAAATTGTATTAACTCAATTTATTGACACGGTGTTGGGGATATTTTATGCGACCCAAAATGTTACAGCACAAAACGTTGGGCACCTCCGGCCCAGAGGCCTTGGCCCTCCGAAAAATCTGGCCCTCGGGAAAATTCAGTTTTAATAGCCCTGGTATAGTCCCTGAACGAAATATGACGAGCATTATTTTTTATTGTTAACTAGTCACGGTTGCTTCGCCCAATATAAAATGAGCCGTATATTCCTCACTACAGGGTCGTTTTGGTCAGAGCAGATCCTGAGGAAAGTCTGTCCCATCAGGTTTCCTCAGCTCCTCTCCGCTGTCTCCCCTCTGTGGCTGGAACTTCCTCACCCATTTCCGATTGAGGAATGGAGGACGGGAGCAGGCGAGGATAAAGAAAGGACGAATGAAAATGTGTCCTCTCTGTCCCACTTAGCCACTGTCCCTTGGCCCAGGTTTTCCCTCCCGGCCCACACTGCATTCCTCTGTTTTAAATGGCACACTCGTCCACTGTCAGCGCTGAGCTCCAGGAGAGAAGGGGGCAGGGCTGTAGTGCTGCACGTGCCCAGACACAGCCTGCATACTTGGGCTGAGTGTGACAGAGCGCAGCCTCCTCCTCCGGTTCATACCACATTGCCCAAATATGTGGCCGTAACTGTAAACACTGACAGTTTAGACTGCACCAGGCAGGGCTAAAAGATTAATGACAGACGAGTCCAAATCCCTGTTCGAATGAGACCACAAAAGAAAACTGCCGTCTTTTTGCTTCTTAAAGGTGAGACGCTGCAGTGGGATTAGAAAAACTCTTAAGAGATCAATTTGAAACTTCTTGTGTAGTTTACGGACATAAAAGTAAGTGTAAAATGTAATTTTTCCATTCATACAGTGAGGAAAATAAGTATTTGAACATCCTGCAATTTTGCAAGTTCTCCCAGTGGAAATGCACCTGCGATGAAAATGTGAGACCCCTCCATCATTCCTAAGTGGGAGAACTTGCAAAATCGCAGGCTGTTCAAATACTTATTGTCCTCACTATAAATAAGGCATTTATGTGTTGAATATTGGATACAAAAACATGTTCAGAGGGGATTTTGAGACGTTAGTTCATATTTGGGCAAACGAAATCTCACTGAAAATGGGCATAACAAATTAAATTTGTCCTGATTTTTGGGAGTGAAAACAACTACTGTGTTTGATGAATACAATTATTTATTTTGTCCCATTTTCATTTATTCCATTTTTGCCCGCCGGCTGATAAAAAAATATCTACCAAACTTTGAGAAAGGGATTGTCAAAACCCAACAAATGTCCAAACTACAGTCCGTTCATCACTGCTGCATATGTTTACCAGAGGAAATCCAGGCAAGATTTGAGTCTCGGCTTCACACCGTCGAGTAATAGTTAGTACTCCTCAGGGTTCAGGAACTGGGGCTCATGTTAGTCAGGCCTTTTAGGGCTGAACTGTCTCTGTGGGAGAGAAAACGCTTGTGAAGTTCCAATGGTCCATATTAATCTATGGATGAAATGGATTCTAACACAGTTCAGAAAGCCTCTTCAGGAGCAGCTTGGGCAATGTTAGTTTTTCCAGGTGAAAGAGTATGTTGAGGGAGCAAACTGAAAACATCAAGCGTTTTGCCTGTGGTATCTCGCCTTAAAATGTAAATGACAATAAGCCATATCGCGTTTGAAAAGGCCGTATTGTTTTTGTTCAGAACATTGAAAGTAATTTTGTTTGCTTTTGATAAGATCAAATAAAATTGAATCGAAATGAGCTGGTGGTCGAGAAGGCCCAGCACACGAATGCCAGGCTCCATGTGCAGCCGACCGCAGTGTCGAGAGTTCGAATCCCGACTCCGACAAGTTACTGCATGTCCTCCCTTCTCTCACATCCCCCATTTCACATCGAAATATACTGTGAAACATCCCAGTGACGGCACTGAGACCTGACGAGTCGCATTGTGCACATTTAAAGCCAAACTTGAATGAGTCAGATGTGGGCCTTGATGACAAAAGTGTAATGCCAAATAATGCACGGTAACACTATACAACAGTTCCATAGTTATTGAATGTCACATTCCAGCAAAACCTAGTCCTTTATAAAGAAATGCTCATAAGCCGCATAAGAGTCCAGAATCCCATTATTAGTCATGTTTCCCAGTCTGAGGATGAGTCAGTGTGTGACAGGCCTGACTCCACCCTGTGTGTATATGAGTGGTTCTTACTGTGTGTTACTTCTGTGTTACTGTGTGTAGTGTGTACTTGTGTGTACTGTGTGATTGTGTACTGTGTGTATGTGGTTACTGTTGTGTGTGTGTACTGTGTGTGTTGTGTTTGTGTGTGTGTGTGTGACTCTGTGTGTGTACTCTGTGTGTGTGTACTGTGTGTGTGTACTGTGTGTGTACTGTGTGTGTACTGTGTGTGTGTGTGTGTACTGTGTGTGTACTGTTGTGTTGTACTGTGTGTGTACTGTGGTGTGTACTGTGTGTTACTCTGTGTGTACTGTGTGTTGTTGTACTGTGTGTGTACTCTCGTGTACTGTGTGTGTGTTGTACTGTTGTACTTGTGTGTACTGTGTGTGTGTACTGTGTGTGTGTGTGTACTGTGTGGTGTTTACTGTGTGTGTGTGTTACTCTGTGTGTACTCTGGTGTGTGTACTGTGTGTGTTACTGTGTGTGTTGTACTGTGTGTTTACTGTGTGTACTGTGTTGTGTATGTGTACGTGTGTGTGTACTGTGTGTGTGTACTGTGTGTGGTACTGTGTGTGACTGTGTGTACTCTGTGTGTTACTCTGTGTGTGTACTCTGTGTGTGTGTACTCTGTGTGTGTGACTGCGTGTGCGTGTGCTGCGTGTGCTGCGTGTGCTGCGTGTGCTGCGTGTGCTGCGTGTGCTGCGTGTGCTGCGTGTGCTGCGTGTGCTGCGTGTGCTGCGTGTGCTGCGTGTGCTGCGTCTGCGTGTGCTGCTGTGCTGCGTGTGCGTGTACTGCGCGTGCGTGCTCTGTTTAAGCAAGAGAGTTTATATGAGGGGAGGCCGAGATGAGAGGGAGGGCGAATGAGGAGGCCGAGATGAGAGGAGGGCCGAGAGATGAGGAGGGCGAATGAGAGGGAGGCGAGATGAGAGGGAGGGCCGAGATGAGAGGGGAGGGCCGAGATGAGAGGGGAGGGCCGAGATGAGGCGGAAGGCCGAGATGAGAGGGCAATGAGGGGGGAGGGCCGAGATGAGGGGGAGGCCGAGATGAGGGGGAGGGCCGAGATGAGAGGGGAGGGCCGAATGAGAGGGAGGCCGAGATGATGAGAGGGGAAGGGCCGAGATGAGGGGAGGGCCAGATAGAGGAGGCCGAGATGAGGGGGGAGGGCGAGATGAGGGAGGGCCGAGATGAGGGGGGAGGGCCGAGATGAGGGGGGATGGCCGAGATGAGGGGGAGCACTTTTTATGCAATCTAGTAAAAGCAGCTCTCTTAGTTAAGATCATTACAAAATATACTGTAAAAACATTGAACATTCATTGGTGAGGGGTGGAGGGTGGAGGGTGAGGTGAGGGTGAGGAGGGTGGAGGGTGAGGGTTGAGGGGTGTGTGCTGGTCCTGGGACAGTGCTGTATGTTTGGAGATGGAGTGAGGATCCACTGGTGAAACAGGATCCTCCAGACTAAACCCCGAGTGGACCAGAGTGCAGCCCCCAGGAATGTACTGTTTATGCTCCGTGTGTCCATCTCCAGCTCCTCTCCTCCTACACCCCACCTCCACCTCCTACTCCCACCTCCTACTCCCACCTCCTACTCCCACCTCCTACTCCCACCTCCTACTCCCACCTCCTACTCCCACCTCCTACTCCCACCTCACCCACAACATCACATCAAAAATGACACAGGAAACATGTACTGTGCATATGTAGGATTTTTGACAGAAATCTTTTGTAATTCAAGCTTCATCTGGGTTCTTATGTAGTAAAATATAAAATCACATTATAGGGCTTTGCCCACCCAAATTGAGGCCTTGCCCACCCACTGAAAACTCATCCCTGCTGCAAAGCACATCAGATTGGATAAGCGGCAAAGCACAGGAGACGTACATAAGTGTATTGGCACCCGGGTGAGGACTGTGGGCAAAACAAGAAATATTTTTTCCTTATCGGCTTCAGGGAGTCCTACTTTGTGACACAGGGAGAAGGCAGAGACCACCAGTGCAGGCGTGCGCTGCGTAATGTAAAAACATCTAAAAAAGCACAGGGCTCTCTGTCCGTCCCGGGACTTGTGTCCGTCCCGGGACTTGTGTCCGTTCCGTAACTTGTGACCAACCCGTGATTTAAAACTGTGGCACCTGCCACCTGCTCCTCAACTCTTCATCCTTGGTTTCGGCTTTACAAAGTGCAGACTCTGGACAGGACTGCGAGCCGCGGCTCAGTGCGGCAGCTGACGGTGCCCCACCCCCTGTGGAGCTGAGGGGAGCAGAGGTCATGTAGCTGTAGAGACTTTTAATAGTTCAGAGGTCATGTCAAAAGTCACAATACATTTTGGATTCAGTGCAATGACTTTAATGCAGGTCTTGACTATATGCTCAAACTAAATGTGTCACTTTATTAATCTATACCTAAAACATTTAAATAGATTTTTTTTTCTATTATTCTAGTCCTTTCACTTCCTGTTAATATACCTGTAATAATAATTAACGTCATATTTTAAGGTTTTGTTCAGTCGCTACATAAAGACTGTGGCCAAACTGATGGTGTAAGCTTGAATTTATGACACAAAAGCCATTATTGTAAGTGCACATTCTAAATGAGTAAAAATCCCACACCTGCAATGATGTTTTACCTCAGGTACCACCCTGAGGTGAACCCGTCACTCCCTGGAGATTTATGGCTTTTTAGTCTGGAATCAAAGTTTTTATTAATAATTATTGGCGCCCCCTCAAAAATCTTTTTACATAAGGGGGCCAATGGGGCCCCGGTCCTAAACCTAAGGAAGAGTACAAACCTGTACTCGGATCTTTTTCATTGAAGGCACATGTACAAAGAAATATTATCATTTAGATGATTGATTTAATGTTGAGTTTGATCATGGTGAATTTTCAACAAAATGAAATTCTTTTTAAAATGTTTTTGTTTGGACTGGACCCATTGAGAGCATACGAATTTGTACGCTGGATCAATGATGTGCAAAGTCTTAGAAAATGGCTCTCTAGCACAATCTTAATTTCTCATAAAAAAAAATCATGAAAGAAAATCTTGGACTGTAAAAAAATGAAACTGGTTATTTCTGATGGACCATGATTTGCCAGACCATTGTAGGTTTTACTGTTAAGAACGAAGTCGGTGTAATCCTTCATTCGTCCAGGAGTGTCCCGTTGTAGTTGTTTTCTTTGAACAAGATTCTCATCCAAGAGTCATTCTCAATCTGCTGATTTAGTCTGAGAAGTCCGATATTCATCCTACACTGAACTGGGCGTCATTGAGTCGGCTAACGTTAAATCTCCAGAGTTGTGTTTTTCCGTTTCTGTTCCAGATCTACAGTGATGTAAATGGGGGCACGATCACTTGGATCTAATGTACCTATGTCTGCATCTGTAATGTTTGTCTTTTATTGAAAAAAATTATATATTTTTTATGTGGATGGGAAAAATGTGTATGTTGGCAGACATTAGGATTCATCTCTCTCCAGATATCAATTAACCCTTTGTTATGTATTAATTTGCAGTATTTACTATCTATTAATTTACCAGTTTTTTTATGAGTTTGAGACATGATTGAACATGTAAGTTCCAGTTGCCACCACATACAAGGGTTCCCTCAGAGTGGTTTGCAGTCAGAGCCACAACTTCAATATGAAAAGTGAGGTCACGTCTGGTGGAGCATATACACTTATCAAAGTAAACTCACTTCCATTAATAGTTCCTTTGACCAGTACAAATCTACTATCTTTATCTTCGTGTTCAAAACTCTGTTCAAAGGCTATTCTGCTTGAGATCAATATGGTCACTCCCCTCTTATGTTTACATATTATGTTTATGTAATAAACTTAAAAAAAGATAAAGACCGCATTCCAAAAATCTGCTACGAGTCCACTGATTGATCCAAAAAGGGATCAGAAGATGGAAGGAAAACATTTTCACACAAAAAACCGCCCTCCGGTACATTTAAAAGTTAGTAGTAGGTAGTTGTTCATATATAATTCTAAGCCTGATTTATTAAGGCTGTAACTCGTGCTGCGATCGAGTGATTAAGGCGGCAGCAGGTCAGGCTCCATATACAGCCGGCCGCAGCGGCTTGAGTTTGAATCCCGGCTTCGACAATTTGCTGCATGTCCTCCCTTCTCTCATCCCCATTCCTAAAACTAAAACTAAAGCTAAAACTGTTCTGTTTAATAAGCTTTCCGGGCAAAAAATGCTTTAAATAATAACACTTTAACTCAAAAAATATGAAGCAAAATTATATTTGTTTAACTTCAAATTTAAGTCAAATCTAATTTATTCAAATATTAAATAAAATAATACAACATTCTCCATGTTTTTTGTCATGTGTCAATAAAATGAAGCAATATGTGACATTTTGGCCATTTTTATTATTTATTTCAATATAAAACATCCATCCATCCATTTTCTTCCACTTATCCGGGGCCGGGTTGCGGGGGCAGCAGTCTAAGTAGGGACTCCCAGACACTTCCAACTCCTCCAGGGGGATCTCGAGGCCAGCCGAGAGACATAGTCCCTCCAGCATGTCCTGGGTCCTAAACCGTCCGGGACCTCAAAAGTCAGGGAACAATGATGTAGATGGCCCATCCCAGTTAAGTATGGGCCATTATCAGGAGGTCCCGCCCTGTGGGCAGGGCTTTCACAGAGTGAGATATAAACAGGAGTTCTCAGACTTGTTTCACTGATTGAGAATGACTCTTGGATGAGAATCGAAACGTATCGTTTTTTTAAAACAGATTCCAGATGACTACAACTGAATCCTTTTCTACAACTGCTTCCCACCATTTATGGAGCGGGTGGAGACCTGCTGACCTCGACTGGGCATGTCATTGGACGGTGGAAGGAGTACTTTGAGGACCTCTTTAATCCCACTGTCACGTCTTCCGAAGAGGAAGCAGAGACTGTAGTCTTGGAGCCGAAGTCACTGAGGTTGTTGGCAAACTCCTCGGTGGCAGGGCTCCGGGGGTGGATACGCCCTGAGTACCTAAAGTCTCGATGTTGTAGGACTGTCTTGGCTGACACGTCTCTGCAACATCGCTGCTGTTTGCAGACGATGTCCGGATGGCTCCATCAAACCCGGACCTGCAACATGCACTGGGACCGTTCACAGCAGAGTGTGAAGCAGCCTGGAGGACCTCCAAATCTGAGGCCATGGTTCTCAACTGAATAAAGATGGCTTGCCCCCTCCGAGTGGGGAGTCCTTGCCCCACGTGGAGGAGTTCAAGTATCTCGGGGTCTTGTTCACGTGTTACGGAAGGATGGAGCGTGAGATTGACAGGCGGATCGGTGCAGCGACCGCATCACTGCAGACTGTTGTGGTGAAAGAGCTGAGTCGAAAGACAAAGCTCTCGATTTACCGGTCAATCTACGTTCCTCCCCTCACCTATGGTCATGAGCTTTGGATGTGACCGAAAGGACAAGATCGCGGATACAAGCGGTCGAAATGGGTTTCCTCCGCGGAGTGGCTGGGCGCTCCCTTAGAGATGGGGTGAGGAGCTCAGTCACACGGGAGGAGCTCAGAGTAGTGCTGCTGCTCCTCCACTTCGAGAGGAGCCAGCTGATAAGGCTTGGGGGAATACACAGGACACGCTTCAGGGACTATGTCTCTCGACTGGCTTGGGTGCACCTCGGGATCCCCCCGGAGGAGTTGGAGACCCCCGCGACCTGGCCCTGGATAAGCGGAAGAAGATGGATGGACTCTAACTGGCAAAATTATCTGTATTAAATTGGTTAAATAATTTTTTTGTGCTTTCAGTTGTTAGATTATCAACAGCCTCTTCTCATTAAGCTGGGAACGGTAGAGCTGGGAACGGTAGAGCTGGGAACGGTAGAGCTGGGAACGGTAGAGCTGGGAACGGTAGAGCTGGGTTTTCCTAGTGCCTCACGATATGTACCCCAATACTCAGAGCTTGATACGCTGCATATCTTTTTTTAGACTGTAAACATGTTCCATTTGTTTACATTCGCAACTTGAACCAATATGGCGGCAAGTGCACATGACCTTGAACCCGTGAACATTTTACATAACTCAACCTACTTCATATCATTTAGTGTCAAGATTTTAAGTTCTCTATTAATGATTCTCGCTTGACTGTAAACGTGAATGACAGTAGAAGTGCTGGTCAAAGCAGTCAGACGGAAAAGTGGACAGAACAAGGTGAAAAGTAACAATCTGAAAATCTCACAGTAGGATGTTATGGCTGTCGCGCCCTGTCCAGCCCAGTACATGACCTGTGTGTGTGTGTGTGTGTGTGTGTGTGTGTGTTTGTGCAGGCTGCTTTGTGCTGTGCTGGACCCCAGGCCTGGTGCTCCTCCTGTTGGATGGTCTGGGCTGTGACCTCTGTAACGTTCTGCGCTATGAGAAGTACTGCCTGGTGCTGGCCGAGTGTAACTCCTTTGTGAACCCCATCATCTACTCGTTCCGAGACGCAGACATGCGGCGCACCTTCAGAAACCTGCTGTGCTGCCTGTGCCGGCGCAGAGGTCACGCAGACCAGACGCAGACTTCTGGGGTCCACTTCAACACGCTGGAGCACGAGGTACTGTCCGAGAGCAACGGAGAGCACCCCACTAA
>BJKM01000655.1:105000-110000 GCA_015082035.1 Chaenogobius annularis
TAAAAGAACCGTCCCAAAATGCTCTAAACTAGGGCTTATTTTTTTTTGTAATAGAGTACTATAACAATTATTTTCTTCGATTAAGTGATTAATCTGTTAGTAATTTTTTGCATTCCGTAAACCTTTTTTTATTTAATTTATTTGTTTTATTTTTTTAAATAAACGTTATAGTTCATAGTAATAAATAACAATTAGGAGTTTCTGCTTAAAATAAAAAAATGTATTCTTAATTTCACCAAATTGTCTACAAAACAGCAACATTTCACTTCACCAGTCCAAATTGTTCTGTTGGAATATATATAAAGGACTAATTAACACAATGAATTTGCGTTTTATGTCACATAACTTAAACTAAACTTGAGTGAGGCCAGTGATGCTGGTGTTTGGAGCTGTCACTCTGCAGTCGTTTGCAGCGTTAGCTCCGTGTGCCGTTCACTTTAGCATCTGTGTCTTTGCCCTGTCATTGCAGACTTTGTTTCATTATCATGGTCCAACAAAACTCTGTGTTCCAGTCACACTGGTGAGTCTAAAATACGTTGCTCTCTCCTGTTGTGTTTTAGTTGCTGCAGGCGGAACCAGCTTGTGTGAACCGAAAACGCCACAAGTCGTTCCGTGTGCTCGCAGATTCAAGTGGTTTTGATTAAATATGTACATTAAACGAATCACCGAGGCAATAAAATAATAATCAAAGCTTTTTGTAATCAAATTACTACATTTACTCGATAAATTGTTTAAGCTCTACTCTAAAGTGAAACGTGGATAATGTAGCTAATGCAGCGTGTCTAGTGGCGGGCCCTGCTTGAGCTGGTATTCTCGAAAGTAAGGGTGGGCGATATTGCCAAAAATGAATATCATTTTTTTTTTTTTTTTGAGTATCCCTATAACACTAGTCAGACGATATTGTTTCAATCCAACAGAAATGTTACAACATGTCTTTAAACATGTTGGTTGAGGTTTAATCACCAGACAAATGGGAAATGTTTGTAAAATGTATCATAAAAGTGCAGAAATATCACCATATAGCCAGTTTTTTAATGTTGCATCTCTTCAATCAACAACATTCACAACCTCATCTAAATTTTGATTTAATGCCCACCTCTACTTTGTTTGGAAGGTTTGAGAATCCCTGCACTGCATCGTTTCAGTTTTTGGGACGTAGCTGCAGAGGTAAAGAGATGCTCTTCCTGTCCCGGGGCCCCTTGCTGTCTCCCCCACTGTCTCCTCCACCGCTTGGGCTCTTTTGGAGGGCCCCCAGGGACAGTTTGCGCCAGGGGAGTCTGACGGAGGGTTTGACGGAGGGTCTGACGGAGGGTTTGACGGAGGGTTTGACGGAGGGTTTGACGGAGGGTTTGACGGAGGGTTTGAGCTTGTTTAGTCCTGGGACACTGGACTTCCTCTTGGACTTCTTCTTTTTGCTGAGCTTTTGGAGTTTGCACCAGGCTTGTTGCACTGGGGACCTCCTCTTCTGCCAAAAGCACCTGCGCTTGGACCCAGAGCCGCCCATGCTCCGTGAGGTGAGGAACCTGGAGAGGTGTAGGGGCCCCTGGAGGTCCACGGAGGTACTGCAGAGAAGGCCCCTCACAGATGATCTAAAAAGGAGTTTTGAGTTTTAAGTTATTGATAAGAGTTGTGCAGCTGAATGACTGGTGCATGACTCAAAGCACTGAACACAAGGTGGGTGAAGTGTCTTGCCCAATGACCATAGCATTCTCTGTCAAGCAATAAGTACACCAGACAAAAACAAGACCTAGAATTATCTTTACATGCTGTATAGGCCCATGCTAGTCAGTATGCAAATGTGAGCACACTAATGTGGCAGAATGAATTTATGAATAGCAGCGTATAATACAACGGGACATAACGGTTCAAGATTAGAATGCCTAGAACAGCAACGCCACTTCGGACACTCGTGATCCAGAGCTAACAAGTTGTACAAAAAGGCACGAAGGTTCCTCTACATTAGAAATGCCAAATAAGACTCCATTTTGTTTCACAATGATAGCAGAGTTTATTGAGGGCTGATACATTTTATTGTGTGGGACTGACAGAAAAACACCGGGAAGAACTATCACAGACACCGTTTTTTTTTTTTTTCCGACAATGTGAAACACCGGACAATTCAAGGGGCATCCGTGCCCTGGTGCTCTTGGCCTGGCACACTGAGCAGAGCTGCCCAGGAAAGATTATGTATTCATAAATTAGGAAAGGTTTCTAATAAGGTAAAAGTAACTTTACCTGTTTGGATTAGACAAGGATTGGAGTAGATGCCACCGTGACATGCGCTCATGTAACCGCGAAGGGTGCAACATTAGGTGGTTAGTAACAACCATCAGTGAAACTATTTGGCCTACCTTACTGGTTAGGTGAGATCAGGGGGGAGGGGCGGACCGGGAACTCCCCCGTGACGGGAGAGGGCGGCCACAAGAGCGAGAGGCCAAATGATCATTTATCTGAACAGAATTATTACTGCCACATGGAAACTGTGGCCCTTTCTCAATATGCGTTCTCGTGTGCTCTTGAAACGCCCCCCGCGGTGGACCAAGAACTGTTCCAATTCAAAGAACGCAGAAGATCGAGAACGGTTAAATCCCCGGATGTTCTCGACACGCCCCCTTCAGAGCAGAATGGATCCAAGGAAGCAGACTTGTTAATGGAGTCCATGGAGCAGACGTGTAATGGATCCATGGAGCAGACTTGTAATGGAATCCATGGAGCAGACGTGTAATGGATCCATGGAGCAGACGTTGTAATGGATCCATGGAGGGCAGACTTGTAATGGATCCATGGAGCAGACGTGTAATGGATCCATGGAGCAGACTTGTAATGGATCCATGGAGCAGACGTGTAATGGATCCATGGAGCAGGAGACTTGTAATGGATCCATGGAGCAGACTTGTAATGGATCCATGGAGCAGACTTGTAATGGATCCCAGGAGCAACTTGTAATGGATCCATGGAGCAGACTTGTAATGGATCCATGGAGCAGACTTGTAATGGATCCATGGAGCAGACTTGTAATGGATCCATGGAGCAGACTTGTAATGGATCCATGGAGACTTGTTGCGTTCTCGGCTTTGGCCGTGTCCCAGAAGACTTTGCGGCGGAGCGGAAGCAAAGCTATTGGATCTATTGTAACAACGCTGCATCTCACTCATTAAATGACTTTTAATGAAGCAGCTGCATTTTCTTCAGTTTCAAATGTTTGCTCTAATGATATACAACTATTGTAGGTTTGGAAAGTGTCAAAATAGTTTTTTTCTTAAAAGTGCTTTATATTTGCTGCCCGGTGGTTGAGTGGTGAAGGCTGAGCCAGCCGCAGTGTCGTGAGTTCGAATCCCGACTCCAATGTACTGCATATCCTCATCCCCCTTTTTACGCTTGACTGTCCTTTCTAATAAAGTCTCTGGGCCAGAAAATTCTTTAAAAAATTAATTTTAAAAAGTGAATCATATTAGTAGAATATATATTGCTGATCTTTATCTGCCAACGTGTCCACTATTTTATACAAAAAAAACATTCCCATTTATTTTAGGCTTGTTTTAAAACATAATCCTAAATTTGTCTAAAAGGTTTTGTCTGCGCGTCAACCTGGATTGTAAATGTGAAAAGATTTTCGTGGATGGCACTTAATTATTAGTGGTTGAAGTCTGTCACAGCTATATTTAGGCGTTTTTCAAACAAACGTGCAAATAAACGATTAGGTTAAGTTAAAAAAAACAAGAGGCCCTGGCAATATTTCAAAACATTGATGAGGTTTCATTCGGGAGCTGAAGGCGAGTCAGACGAGGACTCGCAGGTTTTGGGCAGCTCAGCCGAACCAGGAAGCGAGTCGGAGGACGAAGAACAAGCGCCCGCAAGAAGAAGCTGGGAAAATCTGGGAAACTTTATTATATATTTATGGCATTTTAGGCTGTTGAGATCAATAAACTAAGCGCCTGTTGCTTCAGCTGCCCCGGTAACATCGCCGGGGGAGCGGCATATTCTTGACAACGGCGACAATATTCAAGGTATTTCCAAATCCTGTGTTATAATAGTATTTGGCTGGTTTTTTGGGTTAGGGTCCAGATCAATGAATGAATATGCGTATATTCTCTGTAACATCGGCTTTGCTATCGCAAACAACCCACATCCTCCTCCTCTTCCTCCTTCCTCCGCTGATGATAGTCAACTTCGACACTCTGAATAATGATAATATTCATTAAAGAGGCTAATAGACCCATTTTTAGCATGTTTGAATAATCATCCTTTTGAATACGTCATCGTCAGAGCACAACCGTCAAATTGACGGCTTGGTAGTTCTAGTAGTTCTAAAATCCTGGTAGTCCGAGTTTTAAGGAGCTCGCTGACCTCGGAGTAAATGTTTATTTATATAATTCCATGTTTTTCTCGTATGCAAAGCAAGTTGAAAAAGTCGTCCTCACTTTTCCTCACCGCTCTGGCTCGTATTCAAGAATCTGACGGCATATATTAATAACGGTGGAGGGCAGCAGTGCGACTCGTAGCGTACAGCTTGCCGGCAGTAGAGCCGTTGCTACAATCCGCTCAGTTGCATTGAGCATGCATGCTCCATTTCTCCGTACTCGGGCTGTATATATGTTCACTTATTAATAAAGTCATTGATTTGCTATTTATCAGCCCTCAATAAACTCTGCTATCATTATGAAACAAAATGGAGTCTTGTTTGCGTGCTCCCATCCCCAAGTCCACACTTTTCGTGTTCTCAGCAAGAACGTACTTGCCAAGAACATGAGTAGGTTCTTAAGTATTGAGAAAGGGCTTGTTCCTACCATGGATCAGCTAGCCTAAACATGTCGCTAGCGGCCGCAGTGTCCAGTCCATTGGGACCACAGTAACAAAATTCTTAGGACCCAGAAATCTTTTTTCCCTAGAGTGCAATGTAATGAAAAACTGCTCGTGTTGGGCGGACAGGGACCTACAGCTTGCAGAAATATCGCATTTAGTGGCAATTTTTACCTATTTTCGGGTCACTGACTTTGTCT
>BJKM01000655.1:115000-297500 GCA_015082035.1 Chaenogobius annularis
CTGACGCGCCTGCAGTCTCAGGCGGCGGCACAGGCTCCTCAGAGCGGGCTCTTTCGGGACACTGCTGACTGACTCCTGGCTCCAGAGGAAACTCCATCAACTCGCTAAAGCGGATCTTACACAAAGTGCCGTGGGGGCACCGGGGCAGTGGGCTTACTTTGCGCACAGAGAGGCTGTCAGACAGTTTATCTGCGTTATCAGCCGTGGACACGCGCTGCCGCTCCTCCGTCAGACTGACGCGCGTCATCAGTCTTGTCAAGAGTCAGGACTGGGACCTGTTCTGGACTTTTCTCAGCTGTTTGTATCTTTGTCTGTCCTCAGAGTTAGTGGTCACATTGCAGACTCTTGAGTCATACAGGCTCTAGGTAAGTGGCTCTTCTGTGTGTGTTCAGGGTGAGGCTACAGAAGTTACCCTGCAGCCTGCCCAACTTTATCTGTGTGTGGCTCCAACTGTTTCCACGGGGCTCAGCTGAGGGCCTGTGTCTACTCGAACATGTTCTTAAACCAGGAGCTTCATATCCACATTGTGGTCACACTCAGCCTGTGACAGAGCTGGAATGTAAGAACAGCCTGCTAAGCTCAGCTCAGGGGGATTTGGGAGGATTATGGTACAAACTACAATGTGTTACACACCTCACAAAGACCACTTAGTCCCCTGGCCTGTGCAGCGTGCCAGGATGTCTCTGTGGGCCTATCTGATGTGAGCTCTGAGCTGAGCTCGGGCTGTCATCTTCTCAGAAGATGACAGCTGTACAATCCAGTTTTCTGACTTCCTGTGATACTTCCTGTGTGGTTGTGAACACTTCCTGTGTGCACGCACCCAACGCTGCCTTTATGTAGAATCACACTCATACTGTATTTGTAACTGCACCGTGCCCCAATATGGGCTATGTAATGTTCAAGAACATGCCAGGGGCTGCAGAGGCCCCTGTACAGAGGAGCAGGACACAGAGAACCAGTGGGAATGATGCTCATGATGCTCATGATGCTCATGATGCTCATGATGCTCATGATGCTCATGATGCTCATGACGCTCATGATCCTCATGATGCCCATGATGCTCATGATGCCCATGATGCTCATGATGCTCATGATGCCCATGATGCTCATGATGCTCATGATGGTCCATGATGTCGTACAATTAGATTTCTTTGCTAAACCATACCATACACTGTTTATGGAATGCACTTCAGTTTATAATGACTTCATGCGCTGAGGGACTATTTTGCCTTAATTAAATATAAAGTCCAATCTCCTAAGAGGTTAATTGTGCTGCTACTTAATTTAGTCAAATATATTCCAATAAGGGTCACGTTGATGTTGCAATAGTGATACAATTACTTTTCCAAATGAAGTATCATGATATGTAATGTGTAATATGTGCTTGTGTGCAGTCATGTCCCGCCGCAGCACACGCCTGCTCTCCGGGGGATACTATCACTCTGATGAGGAGTCCGACTCTAGCAGCGTGACCACCATCTCCTACAGAGAGAACCCTGTCAAGTGAGAGCCACAAACTCACCCAGAGCGCACACTCAAGCACACATGCACACGCACGCACACACACACACACACACACACACACACACACACACACTTTATACCTGTTTGCGTGTGGTCCCGCAGGGTGTTCAAGAAGAAAAGTGGAAGCCGAAAGAAGCGCTCGGAGCCCGATGTGAGTCCTGTTAGCTCCAAGACCAGCAGAGAGGGGGCGCTAGAGGGTGAGCACCTTCTGAACTGAACAGAATATACATCAAGATCTTATACATGGTCTTTGTATCAGGGTTTAATTGATATGTGTAACAGTGCTATTATCGATCTGAAAGAGCCAGATTTAAATGTCTTGCTTCATTTGGTTGACGTATTAAATACAAAAATAATGCAGAGGGTATTTTGGATTTCTTATTTCGTAATTTAATCAAGTAGATTTGACTGAAAATTTCCCCAAAAAATCTAATTTGGCCTCAGGCTTGGAATGAGCTAACAGCAAGTCACGCTCCATGAAAGTCTTGTTTAGTCCAGGATGATGAAGCTCGGTGTGTGTCGGCGCTTTGGAAGTCTTTGCATGAAGTGGATTACATTTAATAATGAAACATCTTTTGGAGCAGATGTTGTTTTTACATGCACGCATATATGTTGAGAGAAAAACTGACCAAAAACTCTGAAATATCCTGTAGTGTAGTTTCACCTTAAACACTACATAAGCATTACTGACCTCTGATGTCCCCGGAAACCCTTAGAATATTCACCCACATTAAGCTGAATGGCCTCAAAGCTGTGAATTATTTATTTTCTATGTATTTAAATTGCAAATGTTTACCCAGCATTAAGCCTCTAGCAATGTTATTGTTAATACTTTGCTCATTTGAATAAAAATAAATAGATAAATAATACAAATAATGCTAACTTGACATTTTTGAGCTTTTAACCAAAGACATACCTGGAGTTTGAATTGGCTTCATTCACACTTGTTTCATGAATCCTGTTTAGTAAGTCCTCTGAGCCTCTGAAAACACACACGTTTTCCAGTTTTGTGACATCAGCTTCAAGATCTCATGTGCTGTTCAAAAGGCCACGAATCCTCACCACACTTGTTCTGAGCGTTTCTGCGAAGTTTGTTCATCTCCCCTATATAATTCACTCTGCAGCCAGTAGATGGAGCGCTAACTCAAATCCTGATGTGGGAAAAACCTGACTGATATGAAGTAATGTGTGGGTTTTGCAGACACATTTTTTTTATAGTTCTTAAACATGAGATACCAAAGCAAAAAACAAAAAACAATACAGTTAATGAAGAAGATGCATCCTTTAATCATTAAAGGATGCATTAAAGTTGAATGTGTTTTCCTAGCTCCCTCTTCAGACTGGAGTCTTGTTCCCAGAGCGGCCCTCAGGAGCCCCGTCTCAGCCGCCGGCCCCTCTCCCCCCGGGGCCACTAGGAGCAAACCCGTTTTACACTTCCAGCTCCAGTCAGAACCGGCCCGGAGTACAGTGGACAGTTCTGGGTACTCATCCTCCGAGGGGCCCCTCAGGAGCCCCAGCAGCAGCAGCAGCAGCAGCAGCAGCAGCAGCAGCAGCAGCATTAATGGGCCGGGGAAGTTTGCTGGGGCCCAAGGAGCCTGCAGGGAGTGGCTCACCAACACTCTGTCCAGGCTGAAAGGTGAGTGTGTCGGCTCTGCTTAAATGTGCAGTCAGGTGCACAAATACTGGGACATAAACACAAGTCTAATCTTTTTGGCTCTATCCACCACCACAATGGCTCTAAAGGTGTGCTTTAACTGCAGAATGTCAGCTTCAGTTTGTTTATGTGTCTCCCACTTTTTAAGGGACAAATAGTAGGGACAAATGAACAATCATCCTGCTGCGTGATGCTCTGCCAGGCCTCTACTGCGAGGGTCTTCTGTTCGGGCTTGTTCTTGGGACATGTTCCCTTCAGTTTGGTCTTCAGTAAGAGAAATGCATTCTCAATCGGATTCAGGTCTGGTGATTGACTTGGCTATTGCGTAACCTTCCACTTCTTTGCTTTACAAAACTCTTTGGTTGCTTTCGCAGTTACTTTGGGCCGTTGTCCATCTGCACTTTGAAGTTGTGTTCAGTCATTTGGCTGTGAGCAGAAAATATTGCCCGAAACACTTCGGCATTCCTCCTGCTCCAGCAGTCACATCATCAAGGGAACCAGTTCCATCGGCAGCCGTACATGCCCATGCCACACACCATGCTTCAATGCTGGCTTCGGATCATGAGCAGTTCCTTTCCTTCGCCATACTCTTCTCCCAGGTCCCAGTTGATCTTTGTCTCATCGTTCCATAGGATGTTGTTCCAAGACTGTGAAAGCTGTTTTCGATGTTGATCTCAAACTTGAATCTTGCCTTCCTGTTTTTAAGGCTCACCAACAGTTTACATTTTGTGGTGAATCCTCTGTATTCAGCAAGTGTTGGATTCTTCTTTGGATACACATATTTCATTTTTGTTATTTCACATTTTAGAAAACTATAACTTCTCCAGATCCACAAAACAGGGGAATGGTGGGGCAAACTCTCGAGTGCCCGATGGAGAGTGAAGAGCTGGTCCATTGTTACACAACCAGGACCAAAACCACACTGCACCTCCTGAATCTGAATCTCCAGTACCCTGGAACAGACCTTAGCGAGGAGGCTGCGGAGTGTGATCCTTCTGTAGTTGGAACAAACAAGTCAGGCTCCACTAGAGAAGTGGAAATTCCAACCTCTCTCTAGTGTGTGTGGAGGTGAGGCCGACTTGATCTAGTTGGTGCCTCTCAAACTCCAACAACCTCCACAACCTCCAACACAAGCTTAGTCTCCTTCCCCCTGCGAGGTGACATTCCATGTCCCTAGAGCCAGTCTCTGTCCAGACACTTGGTCCCTCCGGTTCCTCCTGGGGGTGGTGGGTCCGCGAGAGTACGGCCTCACATTGCTACTTGGACCGGGGCCCATGGAAGAAGGCCCGGCCATCAGACGCTGTCGAGCACCCATATCCGGCTCCAGAGTGGGGCCCCGGTAACCCCAATCCAGGCGACGTAATTGGCCTTGTATTTCTCTTTTCATAAAGGGCATCTGACCAGCTCTTGGTCTGACCCGTCACCAGGGAACTTGGGGGAGCTTCCAGGAAGCCCCCGACAACATAGCTCCTAAGATCATTCGAGCGCTCAAACCCCTCCACCACCTTAAGGTGGTGGTTCCAGGAGGGTTTTCGTTGTTGATTCAGTGACATATTAAAACATCTTTGGGTGTAGAATGGACAATTTCTTTTTTTCCAGTTGTTAAGAAAACAAACTGAACTCCTTTCTTGACAGACGTGATTCTGGGAACAGTGGCAGCGGCCCGGCCCAGTGCAGTGATTCAGCTGGCCCGCTCCAGTTGGCTCTTCACAGCGTCCGCGCGTGTCACGGGTGAGTCCAAGCAGACTTGACATTCCTCTGTAGGCCTGTTACGTGTATGTTTTGTTTATTTAAGTAGCACATGACATACAAAGAACTCACATTACAGAACGTCTAACTTCAACGAAAAGTCTCACTTAGTCCAAAATCAAAAATAGGTCCATTGTCAAATTTAGAGTCTGAATGTAATTTTTTTCCATTTTGCGATTATAATTTGGGGTCCAGTTCTTAAAAAAAAAAAAAAAAAAAAAGTATATATTTTTTTTTTTTTTTCCCGTTTTCTACATTTGAAAGCATGGAACAACCAGAACAAGAAAAGGAACATGACCAGAGAGAGCAGACTTAAAACAAAAAGAAGACATAAAGAGGACATTCAAAGAAAAGAAAATGAAGGCAAACAAGCGTCCTATTCAGTCCAGAGCCTGTCAAACTTGTACATTTAAAAAAAATTCAAATGTCATTTTTTTCCCCATTTTCCGTATGTCAGTTATAATGTCCCTGATCGTTTCCGCAACTTCTCTTGAGGTCCAGTTCTTGATTGTTGATTCAGTTTGCGTCATCCACTTCCTCTTTCATTTCATTTAGATATTATTCCCCTTGAATGTTCTGATTTATAAACCTCAATAAAATGTATTATAATGGTCGTTGATTTGTTATAATAACTCCTAATTTGTTAATATCTATAAGAGTCCTGTTTTTCCAAGCTGAAGGATTCCTTTGATTTTCTTTTACAAACTAGTAAAATACTTCCTTTTTGTTATCCAGGCCTTAAGTCCCAGATCAGTGCTGTTTGGTACAAAACCTTGATTGCATGTTTTTCAGAAAGTTCATTGTCCCGCACTCGGATGAAGAAGCTGTGTGTCCTGCTCCTGCTCCTCCTCCTCCTACTGCTCGGTGAGATACACTCACTTCCACTCACTGTAGGTAATCTGTGCTCACAATGTGCTATTGGAGGAAATTAGAAGGAACGTTAAGAGGAAAGCTTGTTACAACTGTGTTTCCTCGTCATTCGTTTACTCAAAGTAATATGTATTTAGATGGATTCTTGCATGTTTCAGAAATCTTGTATTGTCCTGCAACTGAGGCTGAGGCCGTGCTCCGAAACAGTGACACATGTACAGTAGGTTTCAAAATGTGAGGTAGCCACTTTTCAAACATAAACACGTAAACGACAATCTGCTGCTCGTTACAGTGAAATGTCCCCATGAATAATAAGAAAGCTTATAAGTTGTGCACTTTTGAACAGGAAGTCAATGAACCGTTTCATTACTCAGTCGTTTTAAATCAATATATTTACAATGAACAATTATTATGATGATCTACTTGCGTTGTAGTTCAATAATAGTATGAGTACCTGAAAAAAGCATGGTAGGTCTCCTTCTTTTAGAGAAATGATCAAATTGACCTGTTTTATACAAATGTGAAAGAAAGTTTTGTTTCACGACCTGGTGTAAAATCGAAATACAGACTTGTTTTCAGGGCCGTGCAGAGAGCAACAGAGGGGAGGGGCTCAAACGTTTAAAAAAGGCACCCATAAAAAAATGATTGGGCATTTAAATAAATAAATACATTTGGAGGCAAATATTTTGTGGTAACTGATATATTTGCTGTAATTTGCGGCATTTTCTCAGTTATGGTCAAGGGGGGTTTGGGGTAGACATATTTCATGTAATTTGGTTGGATTTGGATGTTCTAATAGATAATAATAGATTCATTTGATTGTAAATGATTGATACCAGGACAAAACAAACCAAAAATGTCTATTCATGCAACCGAGCTTTCAAACAAGCTCAAGAAACTGCATCGAACTTTCACTCTGTAGGACCCGCTTTGGACCCACGCCAAAAAAGAGTTACAAAAGTACACTGGGAAACTACAGGAACTACATCACGAAGGAGCAGTTCAAGACGTTCAAATCCTTTCATATTGTTGACTGGTAGACTTACTCACAGTGAGAAGAGAAGGAGACGGGTACTTCAAACTAAATATTACTCAGGTCGGATTAAAAGTGTGATTTCAGAAAACGACTCCGAAAAGTAAAATGTTTTGAAATAGTTAGGCTACGTTTAAGTAATGTAACTGAGTAAATGTAGCTGAGTAGGCCACCTCTGCTCACATGAATGGGCCAAATACATCCATATTGCTTTGAGCTACACACAGATTTCTCACCTCTCCACAAAGGGAAAAGGATGTGCTTTGTGTGTTTATTTATTACACAAACTGCCAACGTGTGTCTCACCTCAGCGAGATCTGACACTAATCAATAATGAGTCTCACTCAGGTCACTCAAGACGGGGGGCTCTCCGAAATGTCTAAACTTGGGTTCAAGGCCTTTGTTCAAGGCCTATGTTCAAGGCCTTTGTTCAAGGCCTATGTTCAAGGCCTTTGTTCAAGGCCTCTTTCAAGCCTTTTCAAGCGTCATCCTTGTTCAAGCCTCTATGTTTCAACTTATGTCAAGGCCTATGTCAAGGCCTATGTCAAAGCCTATGTTCAACATGGCAGCCTATGTTCAAGGCCTTTCCAGGTCATGTTCAAGGCCATATGCTTTCTTGTCAATCAATTTTATTGTAGAGCACATTCATGCAAAATACAATTCAAAGTGCTTTCAGAATAAACCACTGGAGACAAAAGCATGAATAAGTCTGGTTTGGACACAATTGGCCATATTTTGCCCTGTCTTTGCGTTGACTTGGCAGCGTTGAGATCATTCCTTAATATGGCGTTGCACAATGATGGCAGCTGCAGGCGTTGTAATTCGAAACAATGTGGAGGGAAGAAAATAGCTGTCTGCTTATTCTGTGAATGCCAGAATCGTAACTAGAAACTTAAAACAAGTGCACTGGAGTTTGCTACTGCCCCCATATGAGGAAGATCTTGTTAATAAGACAACCTTTATGATAAATTACACAAATGATAAATGATAAATAATGAAAACCAGTCCAATTTTTCCCACTCCCTAAAACAGCACGGGTGTACGACTGACCCTTAAAAGCCTTCGCTGGACACCTCCACTCCCGGGGACACCTGTTGCTCGCGTCGGCCCAGACTGGACCGACAGATCGTCTCAGTAGAAGAGGAACGTCTATTGATTTATTTCTACTGATGCCTCAGATACTCTTTCTATACCAACGGAGTTGCACTTCTTATACAAATTGTGTCTGTCCTTTATTGCATTGTTTCAACGTTTGAGTCCAGTCGTCTACATGTCGGTTTTTGTCTTTGATTTAAACCTCATTGGCATGACAGCGGGAGACACCAAGAGATATTTTACAGTTACCTGGTGTCATTCTTTCATCTGGTCTTTTTTGCATGAGCCTGTGGACCATCGCTCCCTCTGTCTGAGTCAGACTGGACCTCACTGATGTTCCACAGTCCCACTCTGGTTCTCATCTCACGTCACTGGCACTCACACCTTCTCTCCCCTCTCAGCTTGGAACATAGTTTGAATGCTGTTCCCTCATCACCTGTTGTTTTGTTCGTAATAATACAGCTTCTGAGGTTATTTAAGAAGTACCTCTCTCTGTGTTGTAAAGTCCATATAATCATCATTCCTTTGTTCCTTCTTTTTTTATCCGTTCTGCCATAAGACTAAATAACACTCATTTCAGAAAATGTATAGTAGTTTTTTTTTTGTAATGAGTGAATCTTTCCCTCAAAAGAGCTCTTTGTTAAAAGCACAAGCCAAACAAACACTTTATTTCGGTTTGGTGGGCCTTAATAGTAAAGATTTTTTTTCCTTGTCATCTAAGAATAAGAGCCAAAAGCCATGCTCTGATGGCTGACTTGTTAGCACTTCACTCATGCCTGTCTTGAAAAAGCTCTTCTTAAACCGCTTCACGGGCGCTAAAAGTATGCATTTTACCTTTTGTTAATCGCCCACAACACAACAAGTAGTTGCCTCGAGGGCGCTACAGTGGAAACCAAAATGAACAATTTTCATAGGGACTTGAAAATGTCCCAGCTCCCTGTGTCCTTAGACAGATTTGTTCCAAGCCTCCCTGTCCCTTAGACCCTCCTTCCGGCCAGAAAACTACCAAACCTCTTTGGGAAAAAAGTACGCAAACCTTAGGAGTTCCACATGTCAAGAGAGATCCACTCCTCGAATGACAGGCGGCGCGCTGTGGACTGTCTGGTATATAAGGTACTAGTACCTCTTAGATAGATAGGGCCAGTTCATTTATGCTTCGTGTAAGTCAGAGCAGGCATTTAGAATTTTATTCTGAACCTTCAACATGGACAGCAGTGAAAAGACCTCGAACCACCGCTTAAATGTGAGCTCTTCTTTTTTCCTGTTAAGTAATCTTGCTGCTGCATTTATGAACAGTTTGAAAGCTTTTCTATGAGCTGTTAGGCACGCTGCAAGCAGGGATACAGTAGCTAATTGTCAGCATCACTTTAGTCAAGAATTTTTCTGATGTTGCTATACTTACATGGAAATAGCGTTTTACAGCTTATTAGTGTGCTTGAATGAGAGTCTTGGTCAAATAAGACTCCAAGTTTCTTACAGTGGAGCTGAAGGCTACACTACTCCCAGTGTGACTACGTCACAAAGGGTTTGTGAGAGCTAAGAGACGAGTTAAATACAGTAGATTTAAATACCTACTTTTTGCGGTTTGAAAATCAGGCACTCCAGCTATATGATTTTGTTGTCAACTTGTCCTAGTTTTCCCCTTGTTTGACAATTTAGGTGATGTTTATCATTTGACTTCCTGGTTGGACATGAGCAGCAGATGTGACTCATTCAATTTTGACACTCACTGCGAAAATTCCAAATGTTGTGATTATGGACGTAATTTCCTGAATGAATTTATTCTTTTTTGTCCTGAAACACATTAACATGAAAGTGGCTCAAGACGAAAAACCAAGCCATCAGGCTCGCCCCCTTGTGTTATAAAACAGTAATGGCAGCCTCGTGTTCGGAGGAGAAAGTTCCAAACCAATTAAGGACTCACGTCAGATTTGACCTGTGTTTTGCTGTGCGTGAATGAACAACGCAAAGGGATTGTCGGCAAACGACAATTTTATGGTTCAAAGTGTTAAAAAAAGGCCAAAAGAGAGACGATGAGTAGATGCCGTAGTCTGTGTGCACACCGAAGTCGATGGACAAACAAACATCAAACATAGACAAAACTCCTGTGTTCCTGATATAACTTGAGAAACAGCATTGCGTAGATTTAATATTTGTAGATTTAAACCCTAAACTAAAAGGCCCAGAAAGGCTTGGCAGTGGGACAGCTGGAGATGTGTTCAGCACTTGTGGCACTGTGGCCCACGCCTGGAAAGAGCCATTGTGCGATTATTATTGACCACAACCACAGAGCTACGGTTTGTAGCGTTGGAACATCTCGTGAAGTGTTTTTCAAACGTGAACTACCTGCAACAGTGTTTCCTCTGACTCTCACATCTCACCTCTGACTCGCACAGCTGGTGATGCAAAATATAGGGGGGTCTTTTTGACATTATGTGAAAACACTACCATGTTTTTTTGTTTTTTTTCATGTGAATATTTTACATTGACTGTATAAACACATATTTTAAATACACATTTGCAACTGAATTAATGAAGTAAACAAACTTTATTTCCACTTTTGGCAATGGTAATACTATGAGTTAGAGGCAAATACCACAAATATTTGTGAGAAAATACATTTGACATAAAAGGACATTTTACACTTTATAAAATATCAGATTGTAAAGATCAAAACAAAAGTCTCAGTGACACTGTACCTTTATAGTTCACAGTAGCAATTTCTACATTAAGAGAAGATAAAAAACAATTGTCGGTGGTTTCATAAAACAACAGAAAACAAAACAAAAAGATCAGTTTCTAAGTGGCATTAGTTAACCTGAACTACACATCTGTAAAATTTTAAATTTTTAATTTAATCATCACAGACAACATTGCTGTGCAAAGCTGTTCTAAAGACATTTGTAGCATTCTTTCATGGGTTTTCTAATCACCAAAGCATCTATTTATGTATAGAAGTTCAGCAATGCTTTCAGCGTTGGCATTATCCAGTGTAATAAACTCAAAAAACGCTCCAGTTTGGTGTGTGTGCAGTCAAGGTAACGGAGCACAGGTGCTACACTGGTTGTGGTGCGTCTGTTTTAACTGCGACTTGTGTAGCTGCCCCTGTGCAACTCAAACACTAAAGACAGAGTAGGTCTACTATAGGCTCACTGGCACAACCCCAGTCCTGAAAGCCTAACAGAAAGAAGGGAAGACAGGCTTTTGGCTTTTATTGTAAATAATATTAATAAAGGTGTGTTATTGTTGTCTGTGTTTGAGGAATGAGCTGTAGTGTGTGTGGTTGATCAGATAAGCTGTGTAGTGACACGAGTGTTGCGGTGCAGTGTAAATAAACTGGAGTGGCTGGCTCCAAGCTGGTGCTTGGAATTGTCCAATCCCTGGAGCAGTGACAGGCCTCCAATCAGGGACTAAACACAAAGCAAGGAGTTAGTGGTGATTGAGGGGAGGAGGCGCACGTCTGGGCTCATAACACCCCACCCCCCAAAAGGTGACCAGTGAGCAGAAACCAACGTCCTGGTCAGCACTATGCATGCGGAACGCGACAAGGCGGCAGCAATGTGTTTGATTTTCAGGTTGAAGTGCTGTGGAAAGAGAGCCCATATCATTAGTCTCCGATTAGCGTTTTTCACCTGTTTAATGAAGATGAGTAGATTATGATCAGTGTATTTGGTTACGGGATAATTAGATGAGCCTCCATAAACTTCAACATTTTTAAGAGCCATAATTAATGCCAGTGATTCGTTTTTGAAAAATGACACACTGGGTGCTCGACACCGTCAGGACCATCTTGTAATAAAAATAGCTCCTCGTGTCACTAGCATCAACAGCGAGCTCAGACAAACATCTAAACACTGACTTTGGTCTTAATAAGTCTGTGAGTGGGGCAGCGACAGCAGAAAAGTTTTTACAAAAGCTGCCGTTGGTAACTGGCCATCCCTAGGAGGCGCTGCTCATGACATGTAACTGGGACTGGAAACGTGGCAATAGCGCTGATCTTAACGTAGACAGGCTTTACTGTGCCACCACCTGTAACTTTACCCAACTAAACCACTGTTGCTTTAGCAATCTCACATTTTAGGTTAATTGAGGTTAATTGTCGAGTTTTATTCAGCCAATAACATTTTGGGAGGTCGAGCTTGGTAACAAAGACTGCTGACCCCACACGATCGACACCATCCTTCATGCGTGGAAGAGGGTGAGAGTCAGGCTTGGGGACATTATTAATGAAAGTCGTTGCAGAATCGATCGGACCGACTTGATGGCAAGCAGACAGGCCGAATTCCACAAGCTCAAGCTGGGCTCTGCAATACAGTGAGACAGCATATAGCTTCTCATGATTAACGTAGTACGGATGTTGTTTAATGGGCGCATTGTCACCAACATCAATGTTGTGTCAAAATGTTAGATGGTCACATTTATATAGTGGTTTTCTACCTTCAAGGCACTCAAAGCGTTTTACAACAAGGAACCAGGCACACATTCACGTACACATTCACCCTCCAGTGTGCGCAGACACACGAGGGTTAAGGACACAATGGCAGTATTCACCTGAGGCAGCGGCAATCGCACCACCAACCTGTGGGTCAGTGGATCTGACCGCTCTACCAGAAAGCATTCTGCCACTACTGGGCCCCAGCACATGTGTTCGGAATGGCACATCTGAACAGTGAAAGGAAAGGGAAGTTATTAACCCCACAACATCTGGGCTCTGATCACCAAACAAGTGTAGAAAACAGCTGTCAAGATTTGAAAGCATTTGAGAATTTTGCCACCAGCCTTGAACTGAAGCCATTAGACCCTCCATGTCACAGTCAGCATCAGCACTGGACAGCTCCAGAGGAACAATAGGACAAAATTCAGCCCTGGATAGTGACACTGCTTGTTGTTGTGAACAGAGGCAAAGGTGAGTCGAGTGGTTGGGCAGTGGACATGGCCAGGGTTAGCTCTGAATCAGAACTGGGCCTGCCCTGCCTGCTTGGGACACCCTGGACAGGGGCCAGCTTGTCGCAGGGTTAACAGCACTCCCACTATTTAAGGGTTAATTTGAAGCACTTGGTGTAACATACTGTGGTGGTACTGTCTTTTGACCATGTGTTAATGGAATGATGGCAAATAAAAATATTGTAATTTAAATTACTGGAATGTTTTGGACCTCTTTGAGCAGGAATACGCGTCTGAGAAGCCATACATACTTTGTGGAACCAGAGTGGCTCAGGTACAGGACCTTGGGCCACAACATTAAGTCAAAAGACAACTCGCAATGTTGGTTGTTTGGAGGAAGGACGAACAGGAGGACCGATTGTGCAGGAGTTTGGACAAAAAGTATAAACGGCGGGCTACATTTCATGGACAATGGCTGCTACACCTTACTACAAAAAGCTGAAGCAGATAGAGCTTCACTGAAGGTCAGGAAGGCTGCTCTAGAGCCGAAATACGTTTTGGAAGAACAATTGGCCAATACAAGAAGAAAGAAGGCTTGAGCTTGAATTGCAGATAGTTGAATAAAAGACAAAACTGGCCCTTTTGAAGTCCACTAGAGGAGCAATAAAACTGTTTCACGCTGAGTTAAAGTAAAATTAAGAGAAGAGAGACTGTCGCATCAAAATGGTGTTTCCCCTTCCACCTTCCACCTTTGTGCCACACTAACATGGAAGTAACTCTTAATGAAGATACAGGGGCCAGTGTGGTCAGCAACAAGCTCTTCTCACACACAGAGACGCTTCCATTCATCTCTGTACACACTTTTAATGTAACATATGTAGGACCAGAACAACGTGACCTCATTTGTAAAGGTGAAGAGGATAACGCCAAACGGACCTCAGAGGAGTCAAACAGTGAAGGCACAGGACCAAACAATGTTCAAACCCCAATGGTGTGAGATTCTGGAGGCTCTCTGAGGAGTGAAGGACAGGGCAGTAAAGGGCAGGACAGGCCCCCCTGATATCATTTGAGTATTGGACGTGGCTGGAAGAAACCTAAACCACCTGAGCTCTGAGGTTGTAACCAAAGGCGTCCTGAACCTGGGTATTGCCTCAACAAAGTCGAAAATTCTATGGTGTTGTAAAAAGAAAATGTAAAAAAAAGAAGACAAATAAAGAATGGCGAATCATGTCATTTGTGGTGTATTTATAGTATATGGCATCATGCTAAAGTTGGTAATTGTTTTCGCTCCTGCTGCAAACAATTCCGGAGCCGGTGTGTAGGCCGCATTGTAGTTCAGTGTGGATGGAACTATCCTACAATTTAAGGGCTAATTAGAAGCACCTGGTGTCACATGGTGTGGAGGAACTGTCTTTTGACCGTGTGTTAATGGAATGATGGCCAACTAATATTACCGGAGTATTTTGGACTTCTTTGAGCAGGAACACCCGTCTGAGACAACAGAGTCACCCTGCCAATTGTCCTGAAACAGTTTAAGTGGACCACGCACATCATGTGCTCCTGCACAGCTTCATGTGCAGCAACAAGCAAAAGATGCACGCCATCATCCTACTCCTTCTCAAACTCAAGGCAATATGCTCAGAGCACAGTCAGGGCAAAGAAGGCTGCTTGGCTTTCTAGATGATTGGTGCTGGAAAAGCAATGGGTGATGTTTAGCTCTTTGGTGACCTGTGCAAAATCACGTGACATATTAATTAGTTCCCTGGTCTGTTTGTGCAACTTTTGGGAGAACTTGACAAGGGCTTTCACAACGGCCAGCGCAGTGATTTATTTTATTTTTTTTCGGAATGGCCTGAGGAAAACAAATAATGCACATTATTGTCGAAAAAGATTCAGTTGGAGTCATTTGGACTCGAAACGAAACGTTTCGACTCTCATCCAAGAGTCATTCTCAATCAGAGAAACAAGTCTGAGAACTCTTGTTTTTATCCTACTCTGTGAGAGCCCTGCCCACAGGGCGGGACCTCCTGCTAATGGCCCATTGAAACTGGGATGGGCCTATTGTTCTATAGTTCCCTGCCTCACCTTGAGTGCCTATTTAGCATCCGAATGCCCCGGGCGTCTCCATGGTTTCAGCAGACCATTATAAACAACTGGAAGGTTGAATCTCAACCTTCCAGTTGTTTATAATGGTTCTCAGACTTGTTTCACTGATTGAGAATAACTCAATCAGTGAAAGACCCCCATTGTAAAAGGGACTCTCGTCCTATTACATTTGTGGAAACTGATTATTACGTTTGCGGTGGGAGATTGTGGGTTCATTACATTACATTTGATACGTTTGTGGGATTATATGTTTGTGGGGCTTACAGTGCTTTTCCTTTGTTGGTCCAGGATGCAGCCTCTGTGTCTGCTGCTGTGGAGGCACAGGTGCAGCTTATTCAGGTAGGCTCACGATGTTCATCAATAAGCTCTTATTACATTTTGGTAAAT
The DNA here is from genome assembly GCA_015082035.1 of Chaenogobius annularis. Taxonomy (NCBI): domain Eukaryota; kingdom Metazoa; phylum Chordata; class Actinopteri; order Gobiiformes; family Gobiidae; genus Chaenogobius; species Chaenogobius annularis. The sequence goes on from BJKM01000655.1 coordinate 130,303, forward strand.
GTATACATTTCTACTATGTGACATTTTCTTGCAGAGGGAAATGAGGCTGAAACATGATCTTCTCCTGGCCGAGGTAAGAGTCCTCTGGCCCTGGCGTTGTTAATACTCAAAATGGCAGGGACCTACATGCAATTTTGAAAAAGACACTACATAACTATAATAGTAATAACAAACAGAAAATCCTCAAATGTTGACTTATTTCCTATTAATGACTGAGTCCTGCTCTGTCTCAGAATGTTCAAAAGTCCAGAACAGAGGCGACTATGATAAATGTTCAGTAATTAATTCACACCATATATGGTATATATATATGGTTTAATGTCTTTAATACAATTTTTTTGGGGGAAATAACAAGAAGTAATGTTCTGATTACAGTAAATGACAGTGTCCAATCAGGTTTGGTGTCGTTTTGGCAGTCACACACTGCCAATTCGCACTGACTAATCAGTCTCCCTTTGCAGTTGATTGACAGGCTGAAATCAGCTCTAGGGCCGTAGCTAGTCCCGCCTATGACTTCTTGTGGCCTTAAGAGGGCGCACAACAGTGTTTGTATTGAGAGACAGCTTGTGGAGCTTTTAACATAAGTTTGTTCACTTCTGAGCAAGAAATAAAGAGAAGATGGATTTGTTTGAAGCTTTCATTTGGACTAATAATGGGATTTATTTTCAAAGAGAAGCAGTTTGTGTTCGCTGTGTAAATTGTAAAGGGCATCTAAAATCAATCAAGACAAGGATTTATGTCACGATTACACACGACACTGACATGTACAAGTGAATGAACCTCTCATCTGGTGAAGGCAGCGGTGAGTGAGATCGGCCTAATGAGAAGATCGGCCTAATGAGAAGATCGGCCTAATGAGAAGATCGGCCTAATGAGAAGATCGGCCTAATGAGAAGATTGGCCTAATGAGAAGATCAGCCTAATGAGAAGATCGGCCTAATGAGAAGATCGGCCTAATGAGAAGATCGGCCTAATGAGAAGATCGGCCTAATGAGAAGATCGGCCTAATGAGAAATACAAAACAACATGTATCCGAGTGCTTATACTCTGACTTTGTTTTTTCATATTTTGGGATTTTCTGAGGTTAATCTCAGTTTCTTCATTGAATCATCGTGTTCCGCTTCACTTTTACCTCCAGTCCGGATTCTGGAATGTTTTTGTTTATTTTATTAATTTTTAAATAGTCTATTAACGGACGGTCTTGTGTCTGAAACCACCTTATTCATGGGTTTCAGTCAAGCAAACTTTTGCTGACATTTCCATCTGCCCTTCCTCGTCCACAAGCCCACTACACCGGACAAGCCCCCAAAGCTTTAAGAGCACGGACTTTGTGTCTGATCCTAAAATATATCACCCGTATGACGGAGTATAAGGGCCAACCCGAATAAAATAAATGGCGGGCACTGCGAGAATAAAGTCATAATGTTATGAGATTAAAATCAAAGCCAGAAAAAGAGAAAGTCCTACATAAAAAAATTATAATTTTACGAGATTAAAAATCATAATTTTATGAGAATAAAATAAAAATCTTGAATTAAAGATTCAAGGGCCGACATCGAATCTTTCCAAAGTGACGCAGAAAGGCGTTTCACTTTCAGCACCACGGCCAGGACGCAGATGGCCATCGGCTTGGATGAGTTCAAAGTTAAGTCAAAAGCCCACAATAGATATGGAACTTTATAATGCGGGCCTTTTAGACATCACAAACAATCATTTCCCCCCTGCAGTACCCCATGTCCTCCTGGTTCAGGGTCTGCGTGCGTCCTCGCTCAGAGCCACAGCCGCAGGTGAGGGAGTCTCGGACAATTTTCACCAATAATCTGGTCACCCTTCTAAACTTTGTCTAAAGTCACCGTTCATATGAGTTATTTGCCAGGGGCCAGAGCTCCGGACCCTGTACCGCGCGCCGCCAGAGCTCCGGACCCTGTACCGCGCGGCTGGGGCCAGAGCTCCCAGACCTCCAGACCCTGTACCGCGCGGGCCTGGGGCCAGAGCTCCAGACCTCCAGACCCTGTACCGCGCGGGCCTGGGGCCAGAGCTCCAGACCTCCAGACCCTGTACACGCGCGGGCCTGGGGCCAGAGCTCCAGACCTCCAGACCTGTACCGCGCCAGGGGCCAGAGCTCCAGAACTCCAGACCTCCAGACCCTGTACCGCGCGGGCCAGGGCCAGAGCTCCAGACCCTGTACCGCGCGGGCCAGGGGCCAGAGCTCCCAGACCCTGTACCGCGCGGCCAGGGGCCAGAGCTCCAGAGCTCCAGAGCTCCAGAGCTCCAGACCCTGTACCGCGCGGACTGGGGGCCAGAGCTCCAGACCCTGTACCGCGCCAGGGGCCAGAGCTCCAAAGCTCCAGAGCTCCAGACCCTGTACCGCCGCCAGGGGCCAGAGCTCCAGAGCTCCAGAGCTCCAGACCCTGTACCGCGGCCAGGGCCAGAGCTCCAGAGCTCCAGAGCTCCAGACCCTGTACCGCGCCAGGGGCCAGAGCTCCAGAGCTCCAGAGCTCCAGACCCTGTACCGGCCAGGGCCAGAGCTCCAGAGCTCCAGAGCTCCAGACTCTGTACCGCGCCAGGGGCCAGAGCTCCAGAGCTCCAGAGCTCCAGAGCTCCAGAGCTCCAGACCCTGTAACGCGCCAGGGGCCGGAGCTCCAGAGCTCCAGAGCTCCAGAGCTCCAGACCCTCAGACCCTCAGACCCTCAGACCCCAGACCCGTACGCCGCCAGGGGCCCAGAGATCCAGGACCTCCAGAGCTCCAGACCTCCAGAAGCTCCAGACCCTGTACCGCGCCAGGGGCCAGAGCTCCAGAGCTCCAGACCCTGTACCGCGCCAGGGCCAGAGCTCCAGAAGCTCCAGACCCTGTACCGCGCCAGGGCCAGAGCTCCAGAGCTCCAGACCCTGTACCGCCGCCAGGGCCAGAGCTCCAGAGCTCCAGCCCTGTACCCGCCAGGGCCAGAGCTCCAGAGCTCCAGACCCTGTACCGCGCCAGGGGCCAGAGCTCCAGAGCTCCAGACCCTGTACCGCGCCAGGGCCAGAGCTCCAGAGCTCCAGACACCCTGTACCGCGCCAGGGCCAGAGCTCCAGAGCTCCAGACCCTGTACCGCGCCAGGGGCCAAGAGCTCCAGAGCCCAGACCCTGTACGCGCCAGGGCCAGAGCCAGAGCTCCAGACCCTGTACCGCGCCAGGGCCAGAGGCCAGAGCTCCAGACCCTGTACGCGCGCCAGGGGCCAGAGTCCAGAGCTCCAGACCCTGTACCGCGCCAGGCCAGAGCTGGCCAGAGCTCCAGACCCTGTACCGCCGGCCAGGCCAGAGCTCCAGACCCTGCTACCGCGCCAGCAGCTCCAGAGCTCCAGAGCTCCGATACCTCCAGGCAGAGCCAGAGCTTCCAGACCCTGTACCGCGCCAGGGGCCAGAGCTCCAGAGCTCCAGACCCTGTACCCGCGGGGCCAGGGGCCAGACTCCAGACCCTACCGCGCACCAGGGCCAAGCTCCAGACCCTTACCGCGGGGCCTCTGGGACGTTGTGGACGGGTTCTGCAGAATTCGGGATCAGGGACTAAACCCATAAACTCTGTGTATTGGACAAACTTGTAAACATTTGGAGACAAACAGAGTGCAGTTAGAGGATGCTCTTAGTCCTCTGGGGAACATGGAACTTCATTTGTGCTCATTTTTTTGGGCAAATTTAAGCCCCCTCACAGTCGGGATATGTGTGTTAAAATGACATACTCTGGTGTTTGGGTGCACGTGTGTTGTTGGAGCTCGCTCATGCATGGCCATGGTGAGCACTATATGTCTTTATTAGCTATAGTATCCCCTCATTGTGGTTTTCAGCCTCGGCTGGGTGTGTCAGGCTGTTGTAGTGTTACTCGGCTGTGAGAGGCTTGTTATGGATGATGGCGTTGGCGTAAAACATCGCTTACAAAACATGAACACAATTGGTGCCATCCATCTTCTTCCGCTAGACAATTGCTGCATGCCCCAAAAATGTACCCCACTAACCAGCACTATGCTGTCCAGTGTGGGCTGGTGTTTTACCAAGTTTGTCCAAGGGATGCCAAAAAGGTTAGAATCGGTGGGTAAAACTAAGGCTTCCCAGTGCGCGCTGTTCCTCGGGCCGCTGCAGGGGTACTGCTCCTCGGACCCCTACAGGGGCACTGTTCCTCGGACGAACAGGGGTACTGCTCCTTGGGCCCCTACAGGGGCACTGCTCCTCGGACCGAACAGGGGCACTGCTCCTCGGACCCATACAGGGGCACTGCTCCTCGGGCCCCTACAGGGACCCTTCTCCTTGGGCCCCTACAGGCGCACTGCTCCTCAGGCCCCTACAGGGGCACTGCTCCTCGGGCCCCTACAGGGACCCTTCTCCTCGGGCCCCTACAGGCGCACTGCTTCTCGGGCCCATACAGGGGCACTGCTCCTCAGGCCCCTACAGGGACCCTTCTCCTCGGGCCCCTACAGGCGCACTGCTCCTCAGGACCCTGCTCCTCGGGCCGAACAGTGGCTGTAGTAACATCCACAATGAGCTCATAAGAACAGTGATTGTGCACAAAGTCCCACGCAGGGAAACAAAGCACTAGAGGAGCAGAGCATGTGTGAATATAACACCGAGGCTCCTCCCCCTGTCTGCGGGCGGCGGTGGCACGGAGCACGGCTGGTCCACTACGGCTACGCCATGGAGGAAGTAAACCCAACAGTTTGTGAATGATGCTTAACAGGAAAGGTGCTGCTGAACTGCAGTGATCTGTCTTGTAATCAGGGCCACAAACCCTTTGACATCCATTGCAGGCTTTTAAGCCGTTTACTCATCCAAGCCCATTCTTTTGTGTCCTGGCAGTGGGGGCTCGTTAAATTATACATTTTTCTGTTGCTCAAAACACATCTGTCACATGTAATGACATGCGCACATTTCTCCAAATGTCTTGCACCCCCTTTGGCACAGCTCTGAGGGGGAACATGGAGAAACTCTGTCTTAAATAACAAGTCATGCGAAAATGAATTGCTGTGGTTCGAGTTGGTCCTTTATGCCTGCCCTTAGCTAACAAGCTAGCCAAGCTCTGTACAATCAGAGCAGAACAAAGAAACTTCTTTGATTTTCATTTAGCTGTAAAAATATATTTGAGCAAAACAAAAGCTTCCCAGACAAAAATTAGGCACAAAAAATGCCCCCAAAAAAAGTATTTATCAGTTGTGTTGCCCAAAATTCTGCCACTTTGTGTCACTCAGTTGGAACGTTGAGAAGCATTTTGGAATCAAATTATGTCGGTTCATAACTTAGGTTATATGATCAGGACTGTGTCTTCAGCTGAAACAGCAGGTGCAGATGGAGCTGCAGGTGGTCGGACAGAAGAGCAGCGAGCAGGAGAAGCAGGAGAAGCAGGAGAAGCAGGAGAAGCAGGAGAAGCAGGAGAAGCAGGAGAAGCAGGAGCAGAGACTGTCTGAACTTGACTCCAGCCTGCAGCAGCTCCAGGCCCACAGTGAGAGCGCTTCAGCCAGCCTCTTCCGCAGGCTCACCGCGCTGGAGGAGCAGGTACTGATTCCACACACAGGATATCTCCACATATCATCTGTCCAGACAGCAAATCTGACACCTCTGAACATATCTGTGACATTTTTTATATTAAACAAATTCAATTAAGCCGAAACTGAGTAAAAACACATAAATTAACAAGAGCATAAACTAAAGCAGCTCCGCATAAGATTCCTGGTAGCGGACTCGCCACCTGCATTACTCCTGGAGCTGGAAAGTTAAAGCCAAACTTTAGAACATTCTCCATGGAGACAGATCAGTTGTTTGAAATTCTTCTGAATATTAGAGGCAAAGTAAGAACATCTCAGTGGAGACAAGCAGGTGGCAGATCCTCCACCAGAAAAATTACGAGTCAAGTTTGTAGAGACAAGCCCCTTCACTGCAAGAGTTCATGTTTTTCAATACTATAAAAACACCTGTAATTACCTAAATGCATTTATTTAAGTCTATTTTTTTTGGCAGAAATCTAACTAAATGCACATAGAGACCCCTAACCCTTCTGAACATTTTCACACACGCTCCATAACCGAGTATTCGGTTCCTTCCACACTTTCTAAATTAACTTGGCACATGTCACCCAACAGACACAGTCTAGGTGACCTGCACTTTCATCCAGATTGGAGAGACCAGAGGACACGCCCATATTATGTACCTGTGATAGTGGAAAAGTCCTACCTGTGCACCTCAAGGCTCTATCTCCATGCCTTTCTCCTCTATCCCATGCACCTGGGGTCCTGACCCATTACGCAGCCACGAGTGCAAACAGCACAGAGACTAGGATGCAAAGAGGACCAAATAGGTATTTGTGACGAGGAACTGTGGATCTGCACAGACTTTAAAGGACACATATCATGCTAAATTTACTTTTTCAGATGTCCTGATGCAAGTCTGTGAAGCCTGAAGTGTTTAGGGGTCACTTTAGACCACCGCTGTTGTAATAAAGTAAATAAAGTGTACCTTAACCTTAACTTTCACAGGCCATGCCTACAACAAACTGAAATGCACTAAAACTGAAAAGTACTCCTATTTTGGACCAAATCCCTGCATTTACATATTCATTAATATACACAAATATTAAGTTAGTAAGCTTATCCTTTTGAATTATTATTATTTATTTTTTTCGTTTCTAAATTGCAGGATAGCCTCAGTCGTTGTCCCGTCGTTGTCCAGACCAAAAAGTCCAGGGCTGATTTTTTCTCCCAGTCCAGCCCTGACCTGGAGTAGCATTTAGCTTCATTCTAGCTAGCCATGAGATGCCTAACGGTATTCAAGAGCATGTTTAAAGGCTAATAACAATACAAATAATCCATATGTGTCCTTTATTACAACGGCTGTGTAACTCCAATTCTATGAATGTGATATTGTGTAATGATGACTGTTACTTACAAATACTATTATGTGTGAAGGGCAAGTGAGAGCTGGTTTAGAGCACTGGATCTCAAACTGTGGGTGAGGGTCCAAGATGGGACGCATAGATGTTAAACTCGATATTGTTTTTTTAGTTGGTCATTGTTGTTGTTCTGTAGCTAGCTAATTTGAAGCCTAATTTCCTTAAACAGAGGAAATTGACAGTAATTCAAGTAATTCAGTCATTTATGACAGTTTTATTTATAGGTTTTTTTAGCCAAATAAATTTAGACTTCAGTATTTTAAAAAAAATCCTGGCTCTCCCATATAGTTTTAAGAGTTTTACTTATGCCTCAAAAAGTTCCTCAAAAGTCCACCTTTACTCCACTTATTCATCTAAATAAGTAGCACCTGTTTAAGCTTGTTAGCTGCATAAAGACACCTGTCCACTCCACAATCAGTCAGACTCCAACTACTACCATGGGCAAGACCAAAGAGCTGTCAAAAGACACCAGAAAGAAAATTGTAGACCTTCACAAGGCTGGAAAGGGCTATGGGGCACTTGGCAAGCAGCTTGGTGAAAATCTCCCTCAGTCTGGGGCTCCATGAAAGATCTCAGGGTCTGAAGGGTGATAAGAAAGGTGCGGAATCAGCCCAGAACTACGAGAGGAGCTCGTGAATGACCTAAATAGAGCTGAGACCACAGTTTCAAAGGTTACTATTGGTAATACATTACGCCGTGATGGTTTAAAATCATGCATCGCACGGAAGTTCCCCAGGCCCGCCATCTGGATGATCCAGGGGAGTCATGTGAGACCAAAATAGAACTTTTGGTGTAAACTCCAAAGAAGGATGAGTATCATCCCAAGAACACCATCCCTACTATGAAGCATGGGGTGGAAACATCATGCTTTGGGGTGCTTTTCTGCACAGGGGACAGGACGACTGCACTGTAGTAAGAAGAGAATGAATGGGGCCATGTATTGCGAGATACCTCCTTCCCTCAGTCAGAACATTGATGATGTAGGTTTGCTGCAGTGTGTGCAAACCTGGTCAAGGACTACAGGAAATTTTTGACCTCTGTAATTGTAAACAAAGGCTTCTGTACCAAAAAATAACATTGATTTTCTCAGATGTTCAAATAACATACAAATAATTGACTAATGGCAATTTTAGACCCCTTCATAATTTCTAAATGGAAGAACCTTCAAAATGTCACTGTATGTGACAGGTGAGAGTTCACACCTAGTTTAACAGCCCTACCTTACAACAGATACTCCTGACTGTACACAACTGATTTGCTACTTGGAGTAGTGGAGAAACGGCTTCACTTCTAAAACTTTTATCCACTCTTTACACAAAAAAAAACACATATTACTTCGTATCAGTCAGACAAGAACTAGAACTTAGTTATAGTTCCATCTACTGGCAGCAGAGGGAATTACATGGGGAGATAAAGAAACCTAGCTTGCCCCTGACATGCTGATGTTAGCACTTAGTTATAATTAACATGATTTGAGGCAGAAATGTTCAGAATGAGTCAGACGAAAATGTATGGACTTAAGAATAGCACAGAAGATCTTGGAGCTCAACCTCACACGTCGACGTCACAAAACTGGAAAATGCTCATAGGACTTTTAACATTATTTATAAGACAAGCGTGAATGAAGTTGAAGAGAACTACATATTATGCATCGATCATATATTCGCCATTGTACAATGCATTGAACATATATTCACTATTATACAATGTTATGCTGCTCTTTGGTCTGTGGTGCTGTATTTTTCCACTCTGACCCAAGGTTTGACCAGTCTCAGGTTACACGAGCAGACAAAGAGAAAAAGGTGGAGACCATGGAGGGGGTCAGATGGGCACGGGGCCAATCACGGCCCTACCACAAGGACTTCCTGTAGGCTCATGCATATTCATTTTTGTGTCTATAATACTGGCAAACTGTGGCTGTCCCGTTACTCTCCGTACTATGAAGACGCGAGTAACGAGTGTTAGGCACCCGGAAGTCCAGACGTCTGTATAGGTGACTTTGTTAGGAGAATAAAAGAATGCGTAATTGAAACTCATGAATCTTGGTCATCTATAGCTGGTATGTATTAGTAACTGATAGAGTAGATCTTGTTGACTTTCTCTCCTCTTCCAGTTTCTGAACACGCAGATGTCCGCGTTAAATAGAACTGGGCATATTTCTTCAAAGTCTATTACAATTCCAGGTATGTTTTTAATGAGCTAACATCTAAGAACATGGTTAAAAGTCAATTTAGCATAATATGTGTCTTACTCCCCAGTAGATGGCCCTGTTTTACGGCTTCATTTTAGTAGAGCTATGTGCTGGGAAAGGCTATGTGGCCTCATTGGTTCATTCTTTTTCCCCCCATCGTCTTCACCAGACCCTGAGTGGGGCGCAGTGCATGTTCATAGACTAGCTTATAAATGGTGGTCCACTGTGTTTAGGTGTCTCAGATGGAGCAGAGAGAGGACCCCCTTCCAGCCCACTCCGCCTTGCTCTCCCCAGAGCTAGAGCAGGCTCTGGACGTGTGGCTGAGTCGACGTCTGCAGGTAAGTGTGCTCAGAGCAGATAAGTGTGTTGTGTCTCCGTGGAAAGGTGACCCACCCGCTGTAATGTGATGTGTCAGGACAGGCCTGCTGCTCCCGCAGGGACCGGTGGGACATGTGGCACCTGTGGGACATGTGGGACATGTGGCACCTGTGGACGTCCTCTGGCAGACACGATGGCCGACTTTGCCTTGGAGTCTCAGGGTAAAAGTGTTTTAAGTCTTTGCATACAAGTACAATAGTGTGTGCATGGTCAGAGGGCTCAGCTCACGCACATCCAGGCCTCAGACTCTGAGGCATGTTGCTCGAAACCGGGTTGAGTTTGGGCTAAGTTCAAAGTTTAGTTTGAGCAAACACAGTTTTCTGTCACTGAAAAGAAGTTCAGTGTAAATCACCATAGTAACACGGCTCTGTTCTGGACCAGAGTCTGATCTGGTTTCGAATTATAAACCTGATCTGGACCAGGGTCAGATCTGATTTAGAGTAAAAAATATTCTCTGGACCAAGGTCCACAGCAATGTGAGAAATTCGCCCGCCTTTAAAATTCTAAATCGGATGAATAATCTTCCATAGATGGAAACCCAACCTGTGTGTGTGTGTTTGTGTGTGTGTTTGTAGGTGCCAGCGTAGTCAGCACTCGTTGCTCGGAGACGTATCGGACGCGCTCGGCCTGTGTGTCCCTGTTTGGCCTGCCGCTGTGGTACCCCTCTGAGAGCCCCCGCACTGTCATCCAGGTGCATCTCACATCTCACATAGATATGACATCATTTTGTGGCAGTGAGAGTCAGAACTATAAGAAGGACAACTGACAAATGAGTCAATGGAGCTATTGTTTTGCTCAAATTAACTTTATTCTGTAACATGGAAACTGAAAGTAGTTTCTCTGTTGTTGCTCCAACTGTGTAGAGCTTAGCTAGCTTGTTAGCTAACGGCAGGTGGAGATAAAGGAGACTTCAGCTCGACCCACAACAATTGTGTTCCTCAACACTTGGACTCAGAAAAAGTGTAAGGAGAGAAAGGTCATCAGAGGTCTGTCCTACAGAGCAGTGTGAACTCATCCTGGATATGTTTCTCTTAGCTGGATTGACTATCCAAGAGATGAGCGTCTCTGGATAAACCGTTCAACAAAGTAGATTCACAACTCACTCTGTCGACCCACGATTTTTTGAATGAAGCCGTGCCCGTTCACAGAGCAGGGGGCAGGGTTAGTGCCAGCCGACCAATCAGAACAATGGAGAAGGAAAGCGCATCAGCTTTCAAACATGGGGAAATTCATAATCACAATTGTGTACGAGGAAATAAGAGATGAAATATAGGCCAAAAATTTGAATATCATTCATCAATAAAACCAACTAAAGCACAAGTGTGCTAAGGTCATGAATGACATATGTCTGGATGATATGATACAGCGCCCGCCAAGGACAGCTCCGAGTCTGAGTCAAGCAGTGCGTGAAGCCAAATTATGTTTTATTTTGTACATTTAAATAACGTTTAATGTAGCGTTAATTCATGATTAAATATAATGGGAATATTCCATTTAGGAATCACCTGCTCTCTTTTGGCTGCTGGATTTTCTTCTCTGATTAGAATTGTCGTCTTATCTCATACAGCAACTTCACCTGGTCTGGAGAGGTTAACTTCAGGGCATGTTTCCATAGATGGCGATGATAGAAAGTGATCCAGTTTCATAGTAGTGACCATGCTAACCCACTAATCCAGCTTCATAGTACAGGCCACAGTTCAACAGGGTGTGATCCAAAGTCTATCAGTGAGTGACAAATGTGAGTGTAGCTGCAGTGTTCTGTTGTTTTATCTGCTTTTCAGAAGTTTGCTTCATATTCAGTTTGTACCTGACCTGAAAAAAAGAAACTCAAGTAGAGTTGTAGCCTTTTAGATTTCTTACATTGTTGCAACTCTTTCACATTTGAGGCCGTATTTTGACCCGGTCTTAGCGTTAACTTGGGCGCTGCGGAGCTCATTTCTTGACAAATTGCATTGGCGCAATTGATGACTGCGCAGAAGAAGAAGCGAGAAGTTTGTTCGTGCACCTCAGGTTGTAAGAACAAAATGACAGCAGAGCAGAACTTTGTTCGGCGGTGCTGTCCGTAACTAGGCTCTGATTGGCTAAACCATTGGTTACTTACACATAAAACATGTTCTTATTCTCAAAGATGTTATTGCTGAAAGTCTTTATAGACTGATGAGACCAGCCACAGCTCCATGCATGCGCTCTTGCTCTTTTCCCCCTCTCTCTCGCAAGTATGAATTTGCATTAGTTGTGCTGGACCTGGTCTTGTTTTAGTCCGATTTAAATTTGCACAAGCCCATCTCAAGGACAATCACCAGGGAGACTGGGACTGCCACATGCCACATGGCTACGCACAAGAAATCTGTGCACACACATCTCTGCCTGTAATCTCTCCATGCTAGGTGACAACCGTCCCCGGGGGCTCAGAAGCCTGACATCGGGACTAAAGGCCAATTCTTTCTTTATAAGAAGCAAGAAGTTTCTTAATTTACCTAAGGCTGCGAGAACAAGAATAAAGTTGGTTTCGGCTCTGCCCAGTGTTTCTCACACACACAGATTGTGGAGACAGTGCACACAAGTTCTCAGTATGTTAAGATACAAAATGCTTCATGTTTTATTACAATCAGTCGCACAATCACAGAGAAACGAGCCAAATGAGGAACTGAATTTAGACAAGGCAAAATGCAATGATATAGGTTGAGCGAGTGAGGGGGACAGGGGGAAAAAGAGCGAGCGTGTGTGCATGGAGCTATGGCTGGTCTCACCACTTAAAAAAGGCTTTCAGCATTAACAGTTTTGAGAAAAAGAAGAAAATTACATCTTTTTTCTTACAGGCCGATGTGCATGATCAAACTTCTCGCTTCTTATGAAGTATGAATTGGCCTTAATGCAGGTCTGGGGGCTTCAGTATCATCCGCCTCCGTGGCTCTGCTGCCTGTTCCCGTTTGTGGATCACAAGTCGAGTTTATAAGCAGAGATGTATGTGGCGCATTCTGTGCTCAGCACCTCCGACTGCAAACATCATCCACTCATGTGGTGCTTTTGAAGGCCACATTGGTCCAAGTCCAGCCTCTTTACGCCAACGTTAACGTTGGGAAGGTGGCAAAATACCACCCTGGAACTGCGCCTTGGAAAAAGCTCACGTTAACGCTAACTCCAGGGGCAAAATACGGCCTGTAGCGTTTTGAGGTTTTAAGAGAGAAAATGTCGTCATCACCGTTGACACGCAAACAGTTTTGTCACTCACTGTTACAATTCTTAATGTTGTGCCGTCATCCGGCTCTGTACACATGATTATTGAATTATTATGCTTTAGCATTAGCACTGAGACACAAAAATGACACCCTTTTTGAACTCACTAAAGTGTCTTTAACATATTGTCAATCCTCCAGCACAACTCGCTGTTCACTGCATGATTTTATTTATTCATTTTACATTACGTTCCAATTTATTTTGTAAATTGTATTTTTTGAAGTCGATATAAATGACAGCAGCCAATGACGCAGAGGTATTCCTTGCAGCATGAGATGGTGCATTGTCATGCATGAAGATACATATTTTACCATTGCTATCATTTTTCCTTTTAATTAGACTTACCTGGCAAACTAATAGGCAGAGGCGTCTGGGTTTGATTTCACTGACCTAAAGAGTCCTGAGACACAATGCCGTGCATGAGTTTCACTGGGAAACAAAAGAAATTACCTTCATGACACTTAAACACAATTTGCATAATAGTTTGGAACGCGGTGTAGACTGACTTGGCAAAAGCCCACAGAAATGAATTATTACTGGTCAAGGTTAAGGTACTGACCTTAACCTTGAGCAAGCAGAACCGATTCATTACTTCCTGTAATAATTCATTTCTGAGGTTAAGGTACCCAAGGTTAAGGTCAGTACCTTAACCATGAGCAAGCAGAACCAATTCATTGAGTCATATTCTGGAGCTAAAGTCCTGACTCTGTCCCTGCAGGGTCCGGCTGTGCTGCTCCCGGGGAAGTGCTGGGCGTTCCATGGTGTCCAGGGCACTCTAGTGATTGCACTTTCACATCCAATCAGAATCAGCCACGTTACCCTGGACCACCTGCCCCGCCACAGCTCCCCCACAGGCCGCATCGACTCCGCCCCCAAGGACTTCCAAGTCTATGTGAGCACTGCACTAAACTCGGCGCAGCACTTCTGTACATAGGCTTACTATGTACAGAATTTACAGTTAAATTTACAGTTGTAGTAGTGCAGAAAGTGATAGATTAAATTGCAGTTAAAGTGACCGGTGTTCAGAAGTGTTGCTGAGTCCAACTCCAGAGGGAAAGAAACTATTCTTGTGGCGGGAGGTTCTGGTCCGGATGGACCGTAGCCCCCTGCCTGAGGGGAGTGGCTCAAATAGTCAATTTCCAGGGTGAGAAGGGTCAGCTGTGATCCGACCTGTTCGTCCCAGAGCCCTGGAGACGTACAGGTCCTGCAGAGATGGAAGTCACCTCAGAAGAACGCACAATGTGCTGTAGTCTCTGTTTGTCCCTGGCTGTGGCTCCAGCGTACCACACGGTGATGGAGGAGGTGAGGATGGACTCAATGATGGCCGTGTAGAACTGCACCATCATCTGTGCACTGCAGCTTGGCTTTCCTCAGCTGCCGCAGAAAGTACATCCTCTGCTGGGCCTTCTTGATGAGGGAGCTGATGGTGGGCTCCCACTTGAGGTCCTGGTGATGGTGGCGCCGAGGAAAGCGGAAGGAGTCCACGGTGGTGATGGGGGAGTCTGTCATGATGAGGGGGGCTGGGGGGGGCTGGGGGCTGGGGGCTGTGACTTTCCTGAAGTCCACGATCATCTCCACTGTCTTCTGGGTGTTGAACTCCAGGTTGTTACCGCTGCACCAGGACACCAGCCGGTCCACCTCCCTCTTGTAGACAGATTCGTCTGAGATGAGCCCGATGAGGGGGGTGTCGTCCGCAAACTTCGTGGCTGGAGGTGCAACAGTTTGTGTACAGGGAGAAGAGGCCAGTTCCTTATGGTCAGATAAGATCATATTAAAGTGTTAATGTGAGAGGTATCAATACGCTTGAGTCCGTGCGCACACTTCGTACACACACTCCATACGCACACTTCAAATTCAATCTCTCGAATTTGTGTGCGTACGTTGTACACACACTCCACATGTCCTAATGTGTCTGTGCTTTTAGGGCATGACAAATGAATCTGAGCTGGGGACATTACTGGGGAGCTTCAGGTATGACGAGGATGGGGAGCCCACGCAGACCTTTAGCCTCTCTGTGAGTACAGTGTAAAATAAGTACTGCTGTGGAAGTATTGAGTCCTCCTGTATGTATACTAAGTCCTCCCGTGTCCCCTGGTCCTTCTGTCTGTCCTCAGAGCCTCACTGATGCGGTTTACCACTTGGTGGAGCTCAGGGTCCTGTCTAACTGGGGCCATGTGCAGTACACATGTGTGTACCGCTTCCGTGTGCACGGACAACTGGCCTCTATGTGACTAAGTGTCAGTGTGTTTTTACCTGTCTAAAAAATCAGCTATGCAATTTGTATTTCTAATTTATTAGTTGTTGAATGAAATAAATTGATATTTTCTCACGCCTGTGTTCTGTGTTTGTCACTAGGGCTGTAGGGCCAAGCCTTCATGGGGCCCCAAGTGAATTTACCTAAAATATCAGGCTATTTGTTGAATACCAAGTCAAATCCCATAATGAACTATGAACCACTCGAGGGTCACAATGTATTTGTTAATACTAATAACTAAGTATTGTTCTTAGACAATTAAAGCGTTCACCCCTTCACATGGATGACTCATCATATCATAACACAAGGAAGGTCAAGTACAAACTGACCAAACATCAGCAGAACTACAAATATGACAGTGATAGAATAGTAAACAAACAAGTTCAAATGTACATTCTCTATTTCACTGAAAATGTTAAAGTAATAGTTATCCTTACTAATTTATCTTTTACTGCTCCGACTGTTCCTTCTTGCCAAAGTGACAAAACAAGTTACATTCAATTAAACAAATGGCAAAAGCATTGATTGATTAACAATTTAACACTGATAAAACTACACGGTGCAAAAATGTGAGAACAGAAGGAGAAGATCCACACCTGTCATGAAAAGACTGCGTTTCTGCCCCTTTTATATTATAAATATATTATCATTTTATAACATACATAATTAATGGGCCTAGTTATTTTTCACAATTTAGTCTAATGGTGCTTTTTACATAAATTGAAACGTTTTATTTGCTCTATTAAAAGCTGATTAGAATATAAAGCTGACATGAGATGTTTGTTCTGGTCAGAACATCACACACTGGACTCTGACCTTCCTCTGCATGAAACAATGCTGCAATGTGATTGGCTGATGGGTGAGAGGAAGTGAGAGGGAGAGAGAGAAAGAGAGAGGGAGCGAGAGGGAGAGATAGAGAAAGAGGGAGCGAGAGAGGCAGAGCGAGGGGGAAAGAGAGGGAGAGAGGGAGCAAGAGGGAGTGAGAGAGGGAGAGAGAGGAGAGAGAGAGGCGAGAGGGAGAGCGAGAGAGGGAGAGAGCGAGAGAGGGAGACTTTGACTTTTAAACTAACATTTATTAACAGTTCCTTTTTAAAACCACACAACAAAAATCAGTGAAACATCTTCAGTCCTGTTTTTCAGCTCTACAAAAATAAAAGTAGCCCCCCCTCCCTCACTGCACACAGCGCCCCCCTCACTGTCCCACACACACTCAAACTCCTCTAGCGCCCCCAATCAGTGTGCGGTACACATGTTCAAGTCTGAGTCTTGCTGTGACCAGTTTTTTTAAAAGTTCCACAGGGGCCAAACAGTCCACCGCTGCCTGGTTCCTCCAGATGCTCATTTTGGCCTGACCCAATGTAAAGTTTGTTTAAACTGCAGTTGGACGCTGTGCTGGAGAGTCCTGGGTCCAAACACAAACATCTCCCTGGATGGGGTTTGGCCCAGTCTCTGGAGCCAGAATCGCAGAAGTGCAAAAAGGAGAACGAGCCGTGGGCAGGACAGCCACAGATGTTCCAGTGTCTCCTCCTGATGACAGGAGACACAGCGGCGGTCCCATCTTGGGTCAAAGCGTGCCACATGTCTGTTGGTGGCCACGGCCCCATGCACCACCCTCCACTGGAGATCCGCACAGCGTTTCTCTATGGGAGGGCGGTACAGGGACCTCCAGCTGCCCCGCGGAGAGGAGCCTGGGGCCAACACCCTCGACCACCTGGACTCAGGTACACCGGCCAGGGCGGCTTTGTGGAGGAATTTGGTGGCGATGCGGTACAAGTCCTTCTTTCCCACTGTGGACATTCCTGGGAGGACAGGGGTGTCAAACGATAGAAGGCCTCCGATGTCGTCTTGTGCCCCTCCAGCAGCCCTCACAGACAGAGGGGGGAAGGACGCCAGCCGGTTTAATGGGAGGAGTCCATAAAGGCCCAGTTAATCCCTGAACCGCACTGGGAGTCCACACTGCACCTCCTGAAACAGTCTCTGCAGCACCCGCAGGTGAGCCGCACTCTTCCACCCTCGTTCAGTTCTTAAGTCAACCAGCTTGGTCTGTCCTGCTGCCACGAACACCTGTCTCACCTGCAGTGAGTCCAACAGGCTGCTCGTTACCATGGTGTTATAAAACAGAAGTTCCTTGCCAGCATGTCCATATGGCTCCTCCCTGGAGCAGTCAAGCACCGAGCTCCAGGCTCTCAGCGCAGAGTGATAAAAACCTGAAGTTCTCGACAGATCTAGTCTTTTAAGGTCCAGGAGGAATAGATATTTATCATATTTCAATCTTTCGCCTTCCTGCAGCAGGACTGCCGCTGTCTCCGTCCACAACTGCTAAGGACCATAAAGGAACCGCTGCACAACTCTCAGGCGAAGCGCCGCCAAACTGCTGTAAAGGTCCACCAACCCCTGTCCTCCTTCCTCCACAGGCAGGTAAAGCACCGCAGCCCTCAGCCAGTGGAAGCCTCCCCAGAACGAAATCCACCAGCCTCCTTTGAATGTTCTCCACTACAGAGTCTGGAGGTTGCAACACAGTGAACCGGTGCCGGAGACAGGAGGCAGCCAAAGTGTTGGCCACCAAAACTCTCCCCCTGTAAGACAGCTGGGGCTGGACCAAGGTCCATCCAGACAATCGGGCACTCACCTTTTCCTCCAGACTTGCCCAGTTCTTAGCCTGAAACAGCTCGCTCCCCAGATACACTCCTAAGCACTTGATCCCATCAGTGCTCCACTGCAGCCCTGTTGGAAGGGTGGGTCTCACCTCTTGTGCCCACTGTCCAAGAAGATACCCTTCACATTTGTTCCAGTTTACACAGGCTGATGAGGCACTCTCATAGAGACACAATTTCTGCTGTAAGGTCACCACACGCCCAGAAATGACCACCGTGATGTCGTCCGCGTATGCCAACACACGAAAGGGCTGTGATGCCTGCTCTCCAGAAGAAGCCCCCTCAAACCACTCCTGAGCTGATGGGGCAGAGGCTCAATGGCAAGAACATAGAGCATTCCTGACAAAGGACAACCCTGCCGGATGCCCCTGCTTACCTCCACCGGCCGGCTGAGCCCACCTCCTACCCTTAGCAACACTGAAGCTCCTGCATTATAGAGTCTTAATCCATGTAGTGAACTGTGAGGGAAACCCAAACGCTTCCATGATGTGAAACAAATATTTATGGTCCACCCTGTCAAAAGCCTTCTTCTGGTCAATCGACAGAAGGCCCACGTCCAACCCCTTTACTCCTGCAATGTCAATAATGTCCCGAATGAGAAACAGGTTGTCCATAATGGTCCGGCCTGGGATACAGTACGTTTGAGTATGGTGGATTATTGAGTCCAAATAATCATTAAATCTATTGGAGAAAACCTTGGCAATTATTTTGTAGTCGGTGCAAAGCAATGAGACTGGTCTCCAGTTTTCCAACAGAGTCAGATCTCCCTTCTTGGGAAGAAGAGCCAAGACCACTCTAGTACAGCTGAGAGGGGGTCTGCCGAGAGCCAACGCTGACGTGAAGACCATGTGCATGTCGTGCCCAAACACCGACCAAAATCTCTTATAGAAATCTGGAGGTAGTCCATCGATTCCTGAGGCTCGTCCACAGTTGAGCTGTTGGTCATTTTCTCCAGAGTGACAGGTGAAGCCAGAGCTGCTGCCTCCCACTCCTCAAGCTTAGGTAGACCCTCTGCCATCTGCCCCCAACTCTCCTCATCACACTTCACAGGCCCCAAACAGTTCAGAATAAAACGCTATGGCCTCCTGCCGCATTAGGGAGGGGTCAGCCGTGACCTCGCCATCGGCCATTTTGAGATGCATGAGGTCATTACCCATTTTGCCTTTCCTCTCTAAATTGAAGAAGTAGCGGGTGGGTGCATCAATGTCACAGAGTGCGGTGATTTTTGCCTTAACTAGCGCCCCCCTTTGCTCTCTCATTCATAAAAGATCCTAAGACCTTCCTTCTATTTGTCCATGTGCCTCTGCTCTCTGTTCCTCTGGTGATTCCGTCCTCTAGAGATGCTACCTCCCTCTCCAGTTGCTTGAGCTCTTCCCTCTCTGCATAGTGTGTGTAAAAACTTGTATTGTTGAACAATTTCATTTAGATCTTCCCCACCTCCCACCACGTAAGCATATCTATAAACTCTGTTTTCCTAATCCTCCACTGCTCCCAAAACTCCTCAAAAGCCTTGATGAACTCTCTCTCTCTTCCAATAGTAGGGATGATTTGAGAACTTTTTAACATGGTTCCTGTGTGATTGGTTTATATAGATCCTATCCAGACGGGCTGCACTCGCACTGCCTGCACCGGCCCGATCCCATGTACACTGCCGTGCTGTGGGGTGGCACTGTCTCCATGTGTCCACCAGGTCATTCTCCCTCAACACACTGGCCAACATGCCGGCTGCACTCGGATGGGGCTCTACAGTATTTCTGTCCTGGCTGTGTGTGGTACAGTTCCAGTCCCCGCCCACTATTATCACAGAGTCGCTGTTAAAATCTTTCAGCTTCCTGTTCAATGTGCGCACTAGCTCCATTCGACCTGTAGGTGAGTTATGGGCATAGATGTTAATCAAGACAAAATGTGTGTCCCTTATTGTCCCCTGCACGACCTGGAGCCCCCACCCTCCACCTCCAGGAGAGTAGCACGGCCCAGTCTAACCCGTTCAGACAGCAGGACTGCCACTCCTGCGCTCACATTAGACCCATGGCTCATGAACACTTGGCCCTGACCAGACCCTGCTCCAGCCTGCCTCGTTGTCCCCCGTGCTGTGTGTCTCCTGTAGGAATAACACATCCACATGTTTCAGTTTCATTATCTCTGCTACTGCGACCTGCTTCACTTGGTCCCTGCCCCCATTAATATTAAGAGTTCCTATTTTAATGCTCTCCATAGGAAGAAAAAAAAAGAAGAAATGAAAGACAGTAAATAAAACACACAAAGAAAACACACCCCAATGTGAAAAACACACATTATTTCCGTTTATCCACTCCTAGTCCCTTTCTGTCCTTCTTCATCTTTCCCACCAGCTTAGCCAGCCTGTACCTTTTCTTTTGACTGAGTTGATCTATACCAACTTTGCCTTTTTATCCTCTTGACTGAATGAATAAAACCCTCCACATCTGGGAAAAAATCGAGTACATTGACTGACTTGTTCCCATATAAGTGACATCCAAAAACTCATTGAACGTCCTTTGACAGTGTAGGAGGAGGGCTCATCTGGCCCCGCCTCCTGAGACATGTCTGAGAGCTGTGACAAGTGTATCGTCCTCCCACATGTCCTCTTCTCCGTCCCCTCCATCCTCACATAGCGCACGCCCCTGCTCACTGCCCCCCTCCGCTTGCGAGAGAGGGAGAGAGAGAGGAAGAGAGAGGGAGCTAGCGAGAGAGAGAGAGAGAGAGAGGAGAGAGGAGAGAAGGAGAGAGGTCAGAGAGGGAGCGAGAGAGAGAGAGAGAGAGAGAGAGAGGGAGAGAGAGAGAGGGAGAGAGGAGAGAGAGAGGGAGGAGAGAGAGGAGAGAGAGGGAGAGAGGCAAGAGAGAGAGGGAGAAGGAGAGGGAGGAGAGAAGGAGAGAGGGAGGGTCAAGAGGAGACGAGAGGGAGAGAGAGAGGGAGAGAGAGAGAGGGAGAGAGAGAGGGAGAGAGAAGGAGAAGAGGGGGGTCAGCGAGGGAGGAGAGAGAGAGGAGAGAAGAGGGAGAGAGAAGGAGAGAGGGAGGGTCAGCAGAGGAGCGAAAGAGAGAGGAAGAGAGAGAGGAGAGAGAAGGAGAGAGGGAGGGTCAGAGAGTGGAGGCGAGAGGGGGAGAGAGGGAGAGAGGGGAGAGGAAGGAGAGAGGGGAGGGTCAGAGAGGAGCGAGAGGGAGAGAGAGTAGGAGAGATGGACGGAGGGAGAAGGGAGGAGGAGAGGAGGTCAGAGGGAGCAGAGAGAGAGAGAAGATAGAGAGGGAGAGAGGGAGTCAGAGAAGGTGAGAGACGGGGCGGGGGGGAGGGAGGGTCAGAGGGACGAGAGGGAGGGAGTAGGAGGAGAGAAGAGGGAAGAGAGGAGGAGGGAGGTCGGAGGGAGCGTAATTGGGGCAGAATGGGAGAGAGGGAGGGAGAGGGAGAGGGGGATCAGAGAGGGAGCGAGAGGGGAGAGAGAGAGAGGGAGAGAGAGAGGGAGAGAGAAGGAGAGAGGGAGGGTCAGAGAGGGAGCGAGAGGGAGAGAGAGAGGAAGAGAGAGAGGGATTACTCGATTTTAGTAATCGAGTAATCTATTATTTTCTTTGATTAATCGAGTAATCGATTCATTTTTTTTTACATTCCGTAAACTATTTAAAAACATATTAAATCATTTTTTAAATAAACGTTATAATAGTTAATAGTAATACACTTTTTTTTTCTTTTAACTAGTCAACTAAAAATTTCCCACAATACACCATGAAAAGTAGTGTCCAGCGATGGTCACTAGACTGGTCAATATGGACCACAATGCATTGCGAGTCGTAAAAACAACTGGACACAACTGACTGAAGCAGAAGAGCTGTTGAAATGTCTGCCTGCCTTAGCGCGAGTCGCCGTCACACACACGGGTTGAATCATCCGGTCCGTCCGTTGCTGTTGAACATGAGATCCATGACTTGTGTGGGGATTATTTGGCCATAAATATGTGCGTGCCAGACAGATTATACGACTCTTTCAGTTCAGTTTTATTTGACATTTATAGCTAAAAACCACATTGGATTGTTATTATTATTTTTTTAATTATGATTTATTTATTTATTACAGCTATTTTTATCAGAGTTTTGCTGACTTTTTGTTAATTCGGACGCCAGAGTCACATGACCCGCGGCGAGGAGAAAGGAGTGATCTCTGTCTGAATCGCTCTGTGATTGAGTGCACTATAAAGTCTGGTAAATCGTGCAAGGGTTTTTGGAATAACCGTAGAAATGTGTCCAACGCGCATCACGGCGGCGTGCGCACACACACACACACACACACACACACACACACACACACTTTGTGTCAGAGCCCAGCGTGTCAACACACTGGATAAACGCGCTAAATGAACGGTCCGTTAGACACGAGTGTGCAAGTCACGGCGGCGTGCGCATGCGTGGATGTGTGTGTGTTCCTGATCTGTTTATAATGATTGTCTGGCGTACACGTGACTGGCGCGCTGAACGACCGGCCCTTTACACTCGGGGTCCACACTAGTGCGAGTGAACAGTGCGAGCTACAGTCTGTGTGAGTAGTTTTTTTGAATGCAGCTGCTTCTTGAGTTTACATGGGGCAGAGCGAGGGGCCGCACCGCTGACAGCACTAGAGCGCAAAGCGGCCGCTCAGCACGAGCCGAAAGTGGAGCCACGAGCTCAAAGGAGAGAGAGAGAGAAAAGGAGGAAGAGAGGAGGAGAGGAAGAGAGGAGGAGGAGAGGAGGAGGAGAGGAGGAGGCGAGTAGTTCCAGAACCTACTCTTACCTGTAAAAGCTTTTTTATTCTTCACAAATCTGTTTGTTGTTGGCGTGAGCCAAAGGAAAGTGACTTTCTCAGTTCCAAGCCCCTCCCCCGAGCGTTACCATGGAGCTCATCTCACTAATAAATGATATAATGCTTAAAAGAGCTACAATGAGGGGCAAATAAGCATGCTTTTATATTTAATCCATTTGTGGCCAGCACAGACCGAGCACGGAGACATAACGGCCTCTGTGAGGTCTTCTGTGGGGTCTTCTGTGGGGTCCTCTGTGAGGTCTTCTGTGAGGTCTTCTTTGGGGTCTTCTGTGAGGTCTTCTGTGGGGTCTTCTGTGAGGTCTTCTGCAACGCTTGGCTGTATAGTCCATAAATAATAAAAAATAAATAAATGCATTTCTGAATTAGAAAATAAAGTTCTGTGCTTAAAAACAATCACTCCCAATTCATCCACACAGAACAGGCACATTTCTGACATTATGCCCTAGGGCAGCTGTGGCTGGAGACTCTGGGATTCAGGAATAACAAACGCTGAGACTAACGTGGGGCAGCATGGTTGCGCAAAGGGCCCTTCCTGATTAAATGAAGGTCAATAACACGCAGTGACCTGTACCTGGACAAGGACATTATATCACATTGGCAAATATTGTATATAAAAGGAAGGATGGCGTGAATAAAAGTGAAAATAAAATTACCAAACAAAAAAACATCTTAACTTAAAAGGGGAAATAAATCAGGGGTAAAAATGGAATGTCCACATGTTCTGTCCAAAAATGTGTACGCATTTATTTCAATGGATAGAAATACAAGAGGGGGCTTGAACACGGGTCACATGATTTGCTCGCAGCTTGGTCCATATTGGATTTCAACCCAGGAATGAGTGGAATCTGTTACATGAGGTTTAACACGGATCTGAACTAACACTAATATGTGTCTTAAATGGTGAGCCGAGCATGGAGCTCTTTGAGGCTGTGTGCGCTGGCCTCAGGGCCGTCCTCGGAGCTCACAAAGCCAGGGTAGGTTCTGTAGAAGGGGGCAGCTCTGACCCTGCCCTGCCCCCCTGTTGTTGAACATGAAAAGAGCGGCATCAGTTTAACGTGGGCGTAATCTATCTCAAAACCTTCAAAAATCATCCCCACTGCGGAGGCGCCCAGGCTCTGGAGCAGCAGCAGAGCCATGCACCGAGCCGCCTGCACCAGGGAGATGTAGTCCTGCTCGTCCAGGCTGAAGATGTCTGAAGGCAGGGGTCTCCGAGGGACCACCACCGTCAGCCCGGGGCTGTTGGGGAAGGGGGTGAGGAAGGCCACGTGCCCAGGGTCCTCCCACACCCTCCACTGGACCTCCTCCCCCCGCACGATCCTGGAGAAGAGGCCAGGGTGAGCAGGATCCTCGCCCAGGAAGGTGAGGTCTGGGGGGATGTGGGGGTCTGGCAGCACAGCCCTTATCCGGGCCTGGAGTTCAGTCAGGCGCTCTTCGCTCCAGCGAGGCGCACTCTTGGACGTGCAATACCCAGGGTCAGTGTGGTTGAACTCCTCGTCTGCAGCCACGTGAGGGCGCCACCCTGCAGCCAGGCCATGGAGAGGCAGCACCTGCACCTGCGAAAAGAAAACGGGACTGTAGGACACCGCACCACCTATGTTGTTTGCTTTTCTTCTAACTACTTTAGAAGTACCTAACTACTGTCTTATAACTTCTAGCAACTTTACTTTAGTAACGGCTTACTAAATGACTACATTTTGTTAAAAGACAATTCAAAGCAAATCGGCTTCTTCTTGGTTAAAACGCTCCTTGTCGCGCTGGCAGAGGACAAGAGGCTTCACTCTTTACCTGTGGGGGGCGGTGTGTCTGAGGCCTGGAAACCAGGGCACACCTGTGGACCCCCAGCCGCTCACACAGGAGCCGGGCCACTGCCCGGGCCCCCAGGAGCAGGGACAGGTAAGCTTCTTCTGCCAGCTCAAACACACTGCCGCCTTCTGCTCCGCTCGCACAGGGCTCCACCACCACAGCGCCAGGAGTCCAGGGTCGCGTGCTCAGGTAGGCCACGGAGCCCTCGGACCCCTCAGAGCTCCACACGACATGACAGGGCCCCTTGCAAGACATTCTGAAATTATGAGAGCACAAAGTGTAGAACCTCATCACCTTTTGTGACCTGCTGTAGAACAAGTTTAAGCAACAATTATTTTTATTGTACATTGTACTTTTAATTTTTTTTTTATAACCAAATACAGTTTGAGATATGGGGACTCTTTCTAGATAGAGAATATTTACGAATAAAGTGTTTTTATGAAGATCAAAAAAATATGTATTCTTTTTTTTATTTAATAATGTCAATTGTTTTAATTTGTTTTATATTTTAGAGTCGACTAGTCGTGTCTTGATTAGTTGATAAATGCCCAAGATAACATAAAACAATGAGCAGAATGTGCCTAACTTGAATGTGACTTATGAGTCCCGTAGAGAGGAGTCATTCAGCTTCACTGACACTGGCACACGCCAAATCAGAATGTGTTTAAACCAGAGCTTCTCAAACTCAAAATATATCATTGATTTGCACCAACAGTTTGTGATAAAAATCAACTTTTCGTGTAACATTTCTTAACCTTATTGCAGTTCTGACGGACTCAGTGAGGTTCAGTCCATCAGCAGCTGTACTCATTCTGTCCGGAATAACCCACAGAAAAACAATCTGCAATTGTATTTTTCCTCAAGTAAAAAGTGTGAAAAAACTCAAATAAAGTTTGTGCGACACTGTATCAAAACTCCACGTGCAATATGGCGCTGGGTTTGTTTGTTTTCCGCACACTTTCAGCTACAAAATGAGAGAGTTTTTCCGTTCACGGGTTTGTCTGGCACAGCCCTTTAGGTAAGCCATGCATCTCCTTCACGCATTCTAATGATGCATCACACTAGCATGTGGGCTGTAAGGTCTTCTTCTAATAAGCAATGCCATTTGGGTACGTCCAACTGTTATTCACTGGGCAAAATAGGCGGCAGTTAACGGGATAATGGTGGTTGGCAGCCAACTGAAAAAGTGCATTTACGGCCACCTACTGTAGTTGTACGTCTTCAAAGTCTCTGTTTTACATATTAATTTTTTTTAAAAAGGACAGAAAGAGAGAGAAAAAGAGAAAGAAAACATGCATTCTTTTCGCACTTGCTTGATATGGTCACGTGACTCACTCTCTCCCTTTCTCTTTCTCTCTTCTTTTTGCGGTATAGCGTAAAACACATACTTTGAAGACGTACAACTACAGAAGACGTACAACTACAGTAGGCAGCAGTATATGCACGTTTCAACCGCCATTAAAAGCAACACAACAACAATAGCAGAGCAAGTTCAAAAGTGACATTCTAAAAGGGGCGTCGTCGAATTGAGAACTGTTTTCCATACATTTGTAAAATAAACATAAAATAATACATTCATTCAAATTACAAACCTTGTTCCCCTGTCGCCTGGAGCTTGATCTTTGGGTTTTTTATAAATTTATAAATGTTTTTTTTACGTTTTCATCGTTAACCGTTAACTGTACTTTGCATCTTTTCTTTGACTAAAGTAGATTTTTGTTTCCCTGTTACTTCCGGTCCCACAGGAAGTAACAGTGGGCCAAATTAAAATATGGCTACAAGTCAAGGGCCAGAGGGTTAAAAGTTTATAGACAAGTTGTTAAAACAACCTTTTTACTTATATTGAACCTGGGGCTAAGAAGGCCTGTACTTCCTGTATAAAACAACATTAATTACAAAATAAATACAATTTAAACAACAAATACATAATTAACATGAAATAATACAATTTTCGACAGGAAAGCAACAGCCAAAAGTAATAAAAGTAATAAAATGTCTTTTAAAAATATAAATACAATTAAACTGCAATACAAACTGAAAATGTGTCAAAGCGCTGTTTGCTGTTCTGTGATGTTCAGCTGTCAGAGTCGGATACTTTGTGTCTCATCTTGGATACAAGTTCAGAGTCTGGGGTCAGAGTCTGGGGTCAGAGTCTGGGGTCAGAGTCTGGGGTCAGAGTCTGGGGTCAGAGTCTGGGGTCAGAGTCTGGGGTCAGAGTCTGAGCAGAGGAAATCCTCAGGGTTGAGTCAGTAAAACGACTCCTCGCTTCATCAAGTATGTGCTTCCAAACATGCAGAGCCTTTGAGCATCCTGGAAGTGAAACTGGGGCATTGATGCACTGCTCATATTTTGCCCTCAAGGTGTCACTAGATTGGAGGTCAATCAGCTCCATTTGAACTGAACTCCGCCAGAAAAGCCGCTCGTGTAATGGCGCTCATGACATAACATGTTTCATTTCCAGTGCTTTGCCACACAAGGACTCTTGTTGTATGATACAATGATGAGCGGTCAGCTCACCTGTGACGTTTTCCTCTTGTATTTTTTCTGTTATCCTCCCCACTAATCCAGTTTATTCCATGTCAGCTCCATTTTATCAACACATCTAGCCACCTAGAGATCTTTCCCCATAGTTGTGCCATGCATTGACTGTAATCCCAAAAACTCTTCTGTTAACGCACAGGCTTTCCACTCCGCGCATGAAAACTTAGAGCTGAGCAATATCAGAAGTGTCAGTGCTCTCATCCACAGCAAGGCAATATGAGATGAAATCCTTTCCCTTTTTCCCAAGCTGTTGTTGGAGATTGTCCACAAGCTGACGCACACGGTCTGCAACGGTGTTTTGGCTCTAGCTTACATTGAAAAACAATTGCCCTTTTTCTGAGCAAACGCCGTTACAAATTTTAAGCATGCAGTTTTTGATCAAATCCCCCACAAGGAACCTGGCTTTAACAGCAGACTCGTTTTGTGATTTGGCTTTGGTGAACATAGCCTGCTGTGAAACCAGACTTCTTTTTGGCTCTTCTACCTTCTGAAGCCTTTGTGTCATGTCCAGGTGCTTTTTATCTGTCGTACTTCGTTTCAAAGCTGTTGTATTCTTTCATGATAGCGACACTGTCCCCAAACAGAAGACGCACGGTTTTGCCCTTCACTTCCACGAACATATACTCTGATTCCCCCCGTTTTCAAAGTCCACTTTTCGTCTAGCCATTTTTGGGCAGGATAGTTGGCAGTCACAAGCGATGCCGATGAACAGGTGGGGCACGTTCGCGGGCAATATCGAAGCACGCAATGTGCGTTGTGGGATTTGTAGTGCTTCCGGTTTAGACCGGCTTAACCCAGCTTGTCTTGCCGTGATTGTGGACTTGTGTATTCCCTGAAGTCGAGGTCAAAGTAAGTTTCACTTAAGATTTTTCTTAATATTAAACACTCTCTCTGTAGTGGCTGCTATACATTTAGTTAAATCTGTGAAACACGACCTCTAGTTTCAAGCAAGTTGTTTGGGTTAGCATAAATAGTTATGCCAGAATAATGTTCACACATTTTGCCTATGTCAATTTGTGTAAAGCCTTTAACTTCATTTCATGCCAGCAACATTTAATTTTTTTCGAGCTACGTGCATGAAAGTGTTTCACTGTCGGTCGCTGTAGGTTTAGCTAGATCTGCTACTACTAGCTCAGCTGATGCTAACGAGACCATAAGGTGTTAAAATTATCACGGTCTTTTTTCTTGTATGTTTGTCAGAATACATTTTCATACCTTAACGTTATATTAGTTTGAAAAAAATGAATGAATGTGTCCAGTCACGTTGTCGACGTTTACGACAATACAGTGCAGTTTACGCCCACAGCAACCCGCGTCAGCGGTGGAGTTTGTGCTGGCGACTAAACTTCTGTTAAACGTAATTCAATAACTGAGTCTATAAAAGCCCGCCTTAGAAACAGATATGCAAATTACAGAGACAGAGAGCAGCTAAACGGGGAGGCAAAAGACAGACAGACAGTTACCGTAAGCTACAAAAGTGGTTATTTTTATATAGGAATTAATACACGGGGATGCCGACTCTGTGAGAGCTTCTTTTGCAAACAGAGAAGTGCGTTATGTTTTCGTCACGGCTGTAGCGATAATGGGCGTGCATGTAAACACTCTCCATAACTTCACTGTTGTGCTGGTCCAGGGCTCAGTGCGGGTGAGGCTTTAAGTAGGTGTGGTCTGAGAGCGTTTCACACGGACTGCAGCTCTGCTCCTCATTTCCCATAACTATATTTGAATGGTTATTGTAAATACATTTTGTATCCAAAAACATTTTAAGCATGTTTCTAACAATAGAAACGTGGTAGATTGTTTTTTCCCTGACGGTGACGGACAGAGGACACTGAAAGCAACAGGTAAGAATAGAACATAAGAAGCTGTAATCAAATTCTAATGGTAATGTCCTTCCCAGGGATACAGTTTTACAGGAAATGTTTGCAAAATTGTTCTATTTCTTTGTTGTTTAGTAAAGTCTAACATAATTTGTCAATAGCTTTAGTGACTAAAAATGAGACGGTTTAGAGCAGAACATCGCTGATCTTGGACCTTTTCACTGAAGTTTGTTTAGAGGTCAAAACTAGTCAATCCAAAAGTAAATCTGTCTACACATTTTTAATAGATGTATGGAATGTTTGAATAGAACTATTTTCCACAAAGCCTAAAACATAAAGTAGGTAACTACAGAACAGAAGTTGCGTGGCCATGGAGTACTTAAACTTGTTAAATAGTTGCAAGCGTAAACTCTCAGACAAACCAGCCAAAGATGTCAAGAAGACAAAAAGGTCTGAACTCAATTACCTTCCCCCTATCCCACCTGGTGAGACCACATGACAACAGCTGACAACAGAGACAGTTCAAATATAGGATGTCTCAAACATTCAGTGCAAAACGTCAAGCACTAATATCAGAAGAGCCGAGCATCCAGACAACCATGGATAGATGCCCATTTTGAGGCCAACCAGGTATAGTTTACTCTAAATAAAGTACAGTATTCATTCTTTCCATACCGTATATGCAGTTTACCATGTTTTGCTTACAGAATGGTCTTTAATTTCAAAGAATCTCTGGAATCAGTCTAGAGCCAACTTGAATTGGAGAGTTGGACCACCACACAACACAGCTGTTGTCACTCTTCAAGACAAAAGGTGGAGCACTCGGCCAGAGGCTCAAGCCAATGATCCTGGAATGACTTCAGGTGTACCTACACTCTGCAGGTCTTTCAGTGGTTATAAGAGCTGCACAACGAATCTAAATCCAATCCAAGTTGGAACGGCTGCAATTAGTAAATCAGTAAGTACCATCAGTAGTTTAGATTTGTACAAACTGAAACATGTTATTCTTGTATGAGTTTGTAAGTTCATATTTCAGTCTTTGTTCAGTCTTCTGGTCGTGTTTAAACAGAATCTTATATAAATATACATTTCAGATCTATCGTCCTACTCATCGCAATTAGATCTTTTTTCCAAATCGTGCAGCTCCTGTGGCTATTGCGTTTAAGGATCCTGTCCCATTTTATTTACAAAAAAATGTCTTAAGTTCTGTGCCTGTTTTAGCCCATCAGTATGTCTCCTAATCTGACATGTCAACATGTAACATTTTCTAAAGACTGACACCAAAGATAATGCCCTTGGGGCCAGACGTGGCCCGCGGGCCTTGAACCTAAATGTGCTTTACAGGGAGGGAGACGAGCCCGAATGGGGCCGGACAGAAGCGCGTGTGGCGCTGTTCTCTCGTATTTAGAGAACCCTGTGCTGGCACTGGTTTTTCTGTAGCTCAGAACACGTCTGCCACGCGTAATGTGCGCACATTTCTCCAAATGTCTACGTTTGAGAAGCTCTGCTGTAGAGTTTAGATTAGTCCCCGTTCCCCGTTCCAGCTTCTGCCAAAATTGGCAACAATATTTCAATCCAAACTGTTGGTGCTTACGCCCTGCGCAGTGTACGTTATGTGCGTAATGTGCGCACTGTGCGTAATGGGAGCGGCGTGACTGGCCTTCCCGGATTTAAACAGATTGAGACAGGACTAAACCAAGCCTGGAACCAGGATAAGTGTCAATTCAGCTCAAGTAACGTGTATGGCTGGAGAAAAGTTCAGAGTATGCTCTGGCCATCAACGAGAGTTAAAGAAGGAAAGTGTGGACTTTACTAGTAAGGACATGTACTAAAAAGTTTATGGGAGATTAGAAACGCAGGCAATCAACTGTTAAAATACAGCCCTGGATCAGTTCTGTCAGCTGAGCTCTATGAAGTCGCCTAACTAACGCGCGCAATAATAAGCCCATATTTCTGGGCATGTTCTCTTCTCGAACACTCGTGACCTGTGCGCAGCTCATCACATGCACCAGTTCCTGCTGACAGGCGACAATGCCCTGCCCGTGTCCACCACAAGTCCATGAACACCTACCCGCGTGTCCAGAGTGCCCAGACAGTCCTGCTTGTGATACCGCGCTGCAACGGGACCGTAAGGACCGTCCGGCTGAAAGAGAGGAGTGCGCGCAGTCGCATGTAGCTGTTCTCCGGCCGCAGCACTGCCGCCTGGCGGGAAGGAGCTACAAGTTCGCAATCACTGAAAACGTGAGGACTTGACTTGGACACGCTTTGCGCTTTGGTGTAAACGTAAGGAATCGAGGAGTCATCGCTGAACCTTATGCCGCAGGGAATGTGTGCAGTAATGGAAGCTACAGCAGTGTTTGGACGGTAGACTTTTATTAGACAGAATTGAGCGTGAAATGGGGATGCGAGAGAAGGGAGGACATTCAAGTAAAAAGTCGGCTGCAAACTCACGACACTGCGGCCAGCATGAGTGCCATGCATGAGCATTAGTCCAGCCGCCTTAAGACTGGTGTATGCTTTCCGATTGGCTGCTGTGTGCGTCGGGGAGGCGTGCGTCACGTCCGCGTAGAGTTGACGTAGAAGCACACGTCAGGCTTCCACCGGGCATAGCCATGGATCTATTATATCAGCACGCGTCACCTCTTTGACCAGCAGTGCTACTAGGGTACTAGACAACTGGCGCAACCATTAGTTCAGGCTGCAACCCTTGCCACATTGTACTCTAGAAACCTGTGGTTCTCCTGGTTATAACATGTGTTACTGATGGAACAGTGTGCACTCCTATCCAAGATGGCTGACTAACAAACGCCTCCAGAATAAAGTCATTTACTGTTGTGAATGAATGAATCATGCTGTATAGAGTGACATCAACTTTCTGGGGGAATTTCTCCAGTTTGTTTCCAAGGAAAGTTCAAATAATACTTTTGAAATTCTCTAATTTAATTGTGTGTGTGTAATTTTTATATATATATATGTTTTATTGCACTTTTAAAGTTTTAGGTGCTTAAGACAAACATTGACATACATTTTATGCCATACTGTGAAATATAGCGAGAGCAACATTTCCATGAAAATAAGCAGCAGGAGGCTCCTCTAGGCCAAGTACAAGTCAGTCTTGTGGAGATGCAGTTCACAGTATAGTTCTAATACAATTAAAAACTGCACTTTTATTGAAGTTTTTAGCTAAAACGTTACGCTGTGGTATTTTGAGTAAACAAGAATGTGAGAATAGAGTAAAGAGGACAAGAAAGACATTTATTGGCGTCAGAAGAGCAAAGGGTTTATACAAGCTACAGTTGCACTGAACTAACGTGTTCCAGTGTAAAGAAAAGCAACAGCACAGATCTATGTACACTCGAGGGGCTCGGGCCCATCTGGACACTGCGGCTCACTTAGCCGCTGTTCTGCTCTTGTTCTGGTGGTGGCGCCGCACCTCCTCCATCAGGTCTTTGAGGTACTGGATTTCTCTGCTGATGGCCTGGGCGCTCTCTGTCAGCTCCTGGTTTTTCTTCTCCAGCTGTAAGCGCTCTATGTTCAGCTCCTCCTGTTCCACTTTCTTCTTCTGCCGGTAGCGCGTGGCTGCAGTCTTGTTCTGCTCCATCTTCTTCATCTTCCTCTCCACTGTCTTCACGGGGCGGCTGGGCTTGGCGTTGAGCTGTGGGCGGCTGTAAGGTTTGCTCCTGCAGCTCTGTGGGGTGTGAGGAGGGGACGATTCGATGCCTGAGTCGCTGTCACTGTCCCGCTCTGTCAGGTCCACCTCGCTGCCCAGCTCCAGAGGCTCGCTCTTCACCACTGCCTCTGGGGTTTCGGGGGCCGGGGCCGTCTGCAGCTCCGCGGGGTCGGGTCTGGGGACTGGCGTGGCATCGGGAGAGTCAGGACGGTCGTCAGAAGAGTCCAACAGAGAGTCCAGGTCCAGCTCGTTCAGCTCCAGTTTCTCAGATACCCAGTCCATAGCCAGCAACGCATCATCTGCACACAAGCAAACATGGATGTCACCAGTGTTTACAAGATGTTTAACACTGAAAAAACAAGGGGCAGCTCCAAGTATGACAATTCTAATCAGGATTACTTTACTAATGCTTTAACAATGAACAATTCTACTGTCAAAGTGTACCCATCAGGGTTGGCATGGACCTAATCCATTTAATTTATGTTTTGTGAATTATGAAGATCAGAAAAGGGCTCCCTCCGTTCATCTTGAGGGACCAGCCCAGCGCACAGAAATCTTAAGTTTAACTTAAAGTGTGTATGTGTATGTGTGTGTGTGTGTGCTAAAAGCATCCTTTTCATTCTGTAAGTATTTTTGATTACAGCCCTTACGTAAGTGAAATGGGGATGAGGCTGTAGATGTGACAACAGCAGAAAGGAAGAGCATATAGTGAGCTAGAAGAGTAGGGAATAAAATGTGTGACGCAAGAGCTCACCTTCCTCCTGAGGAAGCTCGATGTCCAGCAGGTCACTGGCTCCAAGCCACGGCAGCATCAAGTCTGAGCCTTTGGCTTCAGGGAGAGGTGCATGATGGGAGTGCACAGGGGAGGTGGGGGAGAGGGGCTCCTCCGGAGAAGACAGGCCAAACAGAGCATCACAGTGGTCCAGAAGGGGCCCCAAAGTGTCAACCGTCAGAAATGCGGGCCCTGAGAGCAAACACAGGTCAGCCGCTGTAAACAGGCGAACAGGAAGAAGCTGCACATCGATATCCTCGATGCCTCACTCTCATTCTGTGCCTACTGGGCTCATGTCAGGACACTTGAGCGTCCTGCCACAGAAACCAATTTCAGGTCCACTAAAAGCGTTGCCATTTCTATAGCCGCTCCTGGTGCGGCTTCTATTACTTCTATTGCAGCTGCAGGGCACACCCACCTGAGTGCAGGGCCTCCACGTCCTCCACGTCCAGCTCCGACAGCATCATGGCCGCTCTTTAGTGAGGGACTTGGTAACAACACGAGGAGATGTGAGTGAGGTGAGGTGAGTGACACACTGCTGTCCCAAGCAGCAAAGCACTGGGGGGAAGCCCAGAATGACCTGCAACACAAACGCTCATGTCAGACACTTGGTCATCACAAGGTGGCCATAGGGTATTGCTAGTTTAAACCTGTGGTGAGTGGGCCCCAGTGGGCAGTCCATTAGAACTGCAGCCCAGTTTTAAAGCTGTAACTGATGTCTGATATGCAATTAAAATCTCATTAGCACTTGTTCAGCTGTGACACAAAAGTTTTAACAAGTTGCTTATCTCATTCACTCATTTGTAAAAAGGAGCTTGGGTTACTTGTTTGACATTTTTTCCAGACGTATAGTCACTTGTGCTCTGGAAACCCAACACTCACTGAGACGCGAGGAGCCCAGCCCGCGCGCCCAGCCCGTCACAATAATTACTAGGGCTGCAGCTATCGATTATTTTAGTAATCGAGTAATCTATCGATTATTTTCTTCGATTAATCGAGTAATCGGTTAATTTTTTTGTACATTCAGTAAACCATTTAAACACATAATAAATCATTTTTTTAGATGAACGTTATAGCTCATAGTGATAAACAAATACAAAATAAGGAATTTCTGCTTAAAATAACAACATTTTATTCTTAATTTCCTATAAATTTGCCATTTGACATTTGTTAAACGTTATGTTGGGTGGGACCAGTGGTCCTGGCGTTTTGAGCATTTTGCGCATTTTGGCCATTTAGGCTCGTGTGCCGGTCACTTTGGCCTCCGCGTCTCGGACTTTCTGTTTCACAACAGATTATTATGACATAACCGTGGTCCTCCGCGCTGTTTCCATGTGCATTGGCTGTTTAAAAGTACGACTGTGACTGGGAAGCAGAGTTGTTGAGTGGGGGAGCGCGGGGGTCCGCGGGGGTGGCGAAGGCACGGGGGCTGGGTGTGGGCGGAGCTAGATGCGGTGTTTAGAGTTGCAGCTCGGGATTATTATAATAGATCAGAATCAGAAAGAGTTTATCCATGGCTCTTTCACTCATCAAAACTCTTCCCAGTCGCACTCGTGAGTTTAAAACGCGCCGCTCTCTTCCGTGTTGCGCCTTCGTCAGAGCGGAACAAGCTCCGTGTGAAACAAAAGCGCCACAAGTCGTTCCGCGCGCTCCGCGCGCCACAGATTCACGTGTTTTTAATTAAATATGTAAATTAAACGAATCATCGAAGCAATATAATAATAATCGAAGCTTTTTTGTAATCGAATTATTCGATTTATTCGAGTAATCGTTGCAGCTCTAATAATTACTATTGTTCGATAGGAGGAAACCCGCCCAATGACATTTTGACACTTGACTAGTGCGTGTGTGTTTGGCTTCACGAGTGATCAGGGAGCAAAGGCAACCGCGGAGGAGACAGTGAGGCAGCAGCAAACCACCATTCATGCTCAACCCAAGCCTCTGACACCAGACTGTGGACTTAACCGCGTTGTCCTGGAGCCCACTCCCCGCGCTTCCTCGCAGTGCGGCTGTAGAAAGCGCACACTGAAACATGTATGCAAGAGCCTTATTTAAGACTTGACACTCTTCAAATGCGGTTAGAAATGTAAATTCCTGATTGTTGGCTTTCCATATTCATTTATCCGGCAGTTTGATTTTGTGGTTCACCTGTCTTTTGTATTTGGGGGTGGTGACTGAAAAACCACTGCCCTGAAGTCATGCATTGGTGTGTGCTTTAGGCACATGTCAGTGCATCTGACAGGTTGTCCAACACATTTATTTTTAAAAAGATTTTTTGGCCCATAGACTTGAACGGACTAGACAGGGACGTGAAATGGGGATGAGATTGGGGAAGGACATCGCACCAAACTGTTGAGTCAAATTTGAAATCACGCTGCTGTGGGTGGCTCACATTGAGTCAATGCTTTTGTTCACATTCAATCCAACGGAGAAAATATTTCCGCGGTACAGAGCCATGCTGTATAGAGTTGGAAAGCTCATTTCATGCCACTGTTAAGCCAAAAGAGCAATACAGGACAATTAAAAAAAATTATTACGTTTATTCAGGCTATGGGTGTCCAATAATTAGTTGGTTGGTCTAGTTATGTCTCCAGAAAATAAAATCCAGATTTCAAGAACAAACATATTTCCACTGAACTTATTTAAATTTGGCTAGTATAAAAATAAACAATTTCCGAATTCCTTGGTATCACCGTGCGTAGGCGTTTGGGGGCCTATTCATAATGGTTAAGTCCCATTTCATAATTTTTTAGGCAGAATTAGTATAACTTAATTTGCCATGTTGTAAGAAATGCACTTTTCTTTATTGTAGTTACCACTTTTGGGTACATTTGTGCACAATTACAAGCACAGTGATGTTGTAATAAGCACCTGAAATAAGATCTGAGTTGTTGTGGGCAATAACTGAAGTGAATTTGGAATGTCTATGGCAATGCAGTCTTTGCTAGGGCCGTTTGAAATCGACCATTAGTTTTGATATCAAATAAAAACCTCTATTTTATAAATATGCCAGAGCATATGCCTCCACATACATTACTTCCATCCATATCGCCGGAAACTAGGAATGTGTTACCTTTTAAATAATGTACAACACATCTACTTTGGACAACATAAACTCTTCTATTTACTTTTTAATTTGGGAAACAATTTAAAGACACTTAACAGGGATGTGTAAAAGTAGGCGGAGATTAACAGGTTAAATTATTCAACTGTCAGAAAATCATGTCAATTCCCTGCCTTTTCACTGTAGTGTCGTTTATTGATGACAAAGGCGGAGGGATACCACCATTTCGTTTTTTTTCTCAAAATGCAACTTGACTGATGTGAAACTATGCCCCATGTCTGAAAACATCTGAACGCGTTTGGCAGGTTACGGCTGCACTAGCGCAGAGGGACAATTATACACACAAACAAGAAAACCACGCCTCCACTGTGTAGCTCGTTGCCTAATTTGGTCCTTCCCTGAGGATCCATCTGGCCGCCATTTTGCCTGAACACAGAACACCCATGGGTACTTTGCACGCGCCATCTTGGACACGCCACGTTGTCGACTATAAAGTCTATTTGTTAATAATAACCCCACTTTAAAGCGTTTATTAACTTTGCGCACATTGTTTGTAAACGTAAGTTGGGTTTTACGCTACAAAAACACCGTAATGACAAGTTCGTTACACTATAACTAAGTAATTAAATTAACTTATCTACGAGATGAGACAAATGTAAAGCCATTTTGTGTCTGGTGTTTGCAAAGCTACAGCTTTTTCACTTGTGATCATTCAAAGGTCTGCTCTTGAAATAACACTCAACGTGGACAGTTCCATTGTCGGCACGGATTAGTTACAAAAGAGAATACTTACGCCATATTGCCAAAAATTGCCAGCGCCTTATGCCGATGCACTGCCAGAATGTTGCCGCCGCCAAATTACACCGCCATTTTCAAGTATTTGTGGTGGGATGTGTGAATAAAATCTGACAGCAGAAGAGCGCAAAGAGCGCAAAGAGCGCGGGGAAAGACGACTGCCACAAAGCGGAAAAGATTCAAGCTGCTACGCACACGGAAGTGCCGTGACAGTTTTTATAGTGCCGAAGCACCACTGTAGTCTTCCACCAACAGTGCAAATACATATCCTTCCGCGGGCAGGGGCATGCCCATTGATGGAGCCAGGGGGTGGAGCGGGTCGAGCGGGGCGGTGACACAGCCTGGAGTCAACTTGAACGCTCCTCGAGCCCGAGAACAGAGGCGGCCTCAAATCACGCAGCGTCACCTGGAAAGGATCGAACGTGTCTTTGAGGTGTGGCCATGGCACTGAATAAATCTAAAATAAACTGAATGTGGCAGTAGGCCCTTGCAACCACCGGCATGGCAGCCAATGGCTTGGGACCTGCGCCTTTAAAAGGTGGGTCCCTTACCTGTGTTGGCCCCTTTCTCGCCATCTGGGAGCGAGCGCCTCAACAATCACAGCAATCGCACTAAAAACCCGAAGTTTAGGCTAAAAGCCAGCGATTGTGCCAGTGTTTTAACTGGTGTGGTTTGCACACCGTGCGCCTACCAAACTTTGCTCAACTTTGGAACATCAGTGCGTGGCTTGTGCTGCACGCTCTTCAGGTTGAACGCTCCGGTATGAAGTTTAGTTCTTCACAAATGTATTTCATTTCAAAGCGCCCTAATCTGGCACTGTTTGTAGTGCGTGGCGTTGGGAAGGCTCCGTGCGCTTCGGGATTCCTCCCGGCCGCAGTGCCTCGTTCACGTCAAGATCGGTAAGCATGGTTCGTCTAAATTAAATACAATCGTACAACTTCAGCTTCCTAAGTAGTTGTTGCTTTATAGCGTCGGTGCTCTAGGTTACGCAGCCCTTGTTGGTTTGCCCCATGGTGCGCAGATTCAAGCATCGGTATGTATCTTGTTGCGCACGCTTCTGAACTTTTATATTGGGGTTTAATTTTCCAAAATATTGTTTTAGGATTGGTAACTCCGTGGGCCTCTCCTTCGACCTGCATCTAAACCTCTTCCTCCACTCATGTCTCCCTTCTCCCTCCACCCGCTCTCCTAACCTCCCTCCAAGCGTCCTTGGGGAGTTTAAGGCGCGGTTACACCGGCTCCTCTCTCCATTTAACAGACTGTAGTTTGTGGAGCATGGACCAGCGCAACCTAGGGCATCTGACTTAAGTGACCTGGGGACACTTTGGGCTGCTGTATTGTGTTTTAACTCAGTAAATTGTTATGGGTCAGCTGTTTTAACGGTGTGAATGTCTTGTTTATCCTGAATTTAAATGCAATAAAATGTGAGTTTTTCTATATCTGAGTCTCCTGGTCCACTCAATCTCGAATCTGCGCTAGCCTTTTACCTGTGTAAGTGTCCCTGGCACCGATTAAATCCAGGGTGGCATTGTTGGAAAGTAAAGCAAATGTTGTTTGACCCATTAATCGGAGCCTGTGGGTATAATGATGATCTAAGCGTCTTGCCCCAGTGGCGCCACGACATGAATGCTCCTGTCTCCCTCACATACCACGGACGGACACACATCAACGGAGCACAACAATGAGCTCACAAAGTTTAAGCTTGGTCTTTATCTAAGGTGAAAAGGGCTATTAGCACATCAAGATCATATATTATTGTAAGACAATTTATATTTTTGTTCATTGTTTTGAAGTAAGAGTCAGCGCTAACCCCGATGCTGAGGAGGACAGTTTAGCAAAACTCTTACCTACGTGCTTGGGTGGCGCAGTCGGGACCGTCTGAAGCGACTTCAATGCACAAAAGAGACAAGTGTTTTTGGACAAACTGCCTAGCTGTCTACTTTTCAAAGCTACATTACTGCACGCACTCGTCATTCATGGGAACCTCTCCCCGTGTTTGCTGCTGAGATCAGTCGTCTAGTGGATGAACTAGACAAAACAAGGTGAAATATTAAGACTATTTATCGCTGGACTTGACCCCTATCTACAACGGTAGTGTCATGAACAGGGTGTTAAAATACTGGAGGCTGTTCTTCAGTTTGCCACGCAGATTGAGGCTGCCCATCAGGCTAGTAGAATGTTTGCTTCTCCTGGTCCTCTGCAGGCTTTTTCTGTTCCCCCAATTTATCATGCCATTTCGCCTGTGTCATCTACTCATCTGCCGACAACCGCTCCACTGGGTGTCAACTCGGCCAATGTAGATATTAAAAACATTTTGAAAACTATTGAAACATTGGCTGACAAAGTTGAGCAGCTGCAGCTGGCAGTGGACCGCCAACGCCAGGACAGACATGACTATCGTCGCAGGAGCTACATTCCTGAGGGTCGGGTAAACTACCATTAGTTGACAATGAGGGTCAATTGTCAGCTACTGACTGCACCCAGGTCCAGAATGACAATGGCACTCATTTACGTACTGCCACAAGTGACATTACATTTGTGATGGATGCAGAGAGAAGATGCGTGTCAGTTGTTACTGAAGATACTATAGCGCACGCTTTTGTTGAAACAGGAGCTGACGTTTCGGTCATAAGACTTTAGAATGAGTACGCCATTGCTCCACAGAAAACCAATTGTGAAGCAGTTCATTCCCCTCACTGGAGCCACCAGTGAGTTACTTGACTCTGTAGGCTCAATTTCAGTTAATCTAAGCATAGCACATAAATGTATAAATGTATGACCCATACACTCCACGTTGTCAGAAACTGGATTAAACCAATCATTTTAGGTTGGGACTTTATGATTGCATATGGCATTGTTGTGGACACCATTGATATTCAAGTACCTGCCATTCCTAAGCCTGTCACCATCCCAGATCTTAAAAACTCTGACCTGACAGGGACTCAACAAAAACAACTCGAAGACACCCTGACATCATTTGCAGATGTTTTGAGTCAACATTCACATGATTTTGGCAGAACTGATCTAGTCACTCACAAAATAACCACCAACTCTGACACACCCATCTCACGAGCCTATCGCACTTCTCCTGCCATAAAAGCTGAAATCCGCTGTCAAGTTGAAGCTCTTAAAGCACAGGACCTGATTGAAGACAGTACCAGCCCCTGGGCAAGTCTTGTTGTTA
Source organism: Chaenogobius annularis (assembly GCA_015082035.1). Lineage (NCBI taxonomy): Eukaryota > Metazoa > Chordata > Actinopteri > Gobiiformes > Gobiidae > Chaenogobius > Chaenogobius annularis. The sequence goes on from BJKM01000655.1 coordinate 170,378, forward strand.
TGGAGAGAAAGAAAGATGGCTCATACAGGTTTTGTGTAGACTTTTGGAAGTTAAACTCTGTCACTATCACTGACTCACATCGTTTACCAAGAGTTGATGACAGTTTGGACGTTGGACATGTCAAGTGGATATGTCAAGTGCAAATGAATCCCGCAAGACCTATCTAAGACAGCATTCACCACGGGTGATGGCCTTTACCAATTTAATGTCATGCCGATGGGTCTTTAGCGCCTACATTCCAGATACTTATGAAACTTGTTCTAAGAGGACTTCACTGGACAACCTGTGTTATTAATTTAGATGACATTATTTGCATGGGAAAAAACTTTGAAGATCGCCTACACAACTTAACAGATATTCTCACTCGATTTAGGCAAGCAGGTTTAAAACTAAACCCTAAGAAATGGGACTTTTGCAAGGCAACCGTTAGGTACATGGGACACGTGTCTCGGGAGGGATTGACTCTAGATCCAGTTAATGGTGGACGCATTAGTAACTGGCCTGTACCACGTGCCTTTTTGGGACTCTGTTCGTGCTATAGACGTTTTGTGCGCAGATATGCCTTCATAGCATAACCTCTTCACAGATTGACACAGAAACAAGTTGCATTTGAGTGGACTGATGGCTGTTCAGTTACTTTTCAGACACCAAAGGAAGCCCTAACATCCCCAACAATAATGGCCTTTCCCAACATTGACCAGCAATTTATTTTGGGTACAGATGCTTCTAATTTTCCAGTTGGTTCAGTGCTCTCACAAATACAAAATGGACAGGAACGGGTTCTGGCTTACGTGAGTCATTTGCTTTCAAAGACTGAGAGAAAGTGGTCTACATATGACAAAACGGTTTGCTATTGTGTGGTCAATTAGACACTTTCGACATTACCTGAGTTGTAATCCTTTTACCGTCATTACTGACCATCGCCCTCTGCTCAGTTTAAGTAAAATGGACATCACCCCTGATCCTACTGGACGCCAGGGTCACTGGGCATTAGAGCTGGATCCCTACCAGTGGACAATTATTCACAAAGATGGGAAGAAACACACAAACGCAGACGCCATGTCACGGATGCCATCTGTGACTCCTGTCACTCTCTTCCGATTATAACAGACAAACCAAATTCAGAGTTGTCAGATTCAGCTCTGGAGCCCCTGGTAAGACTAATGTACCATCACAGGTGTGTTTTGTGGACTGATACTGTACAGGTTCTTACAGGTTTTGTCACATTACCACAGACTTTTTTCTGCCAACAATGCTGAAATTGTGTCTGCACAACTCGCTGACCCAGTTATTTCAGAAGTATATAGCTGGGTACGAAACAAGACACTTCCATACATCAGACAGGTCAAAGACAACACTCAAAGAAAACTTTGTTGACCGTTTCCTAAGCTCATATCGTGTGATCACTTACTCTGTCGTGAAGGTCACAGTGCACCAGGGAAATCTGAGGCTTATTAAGTGTTGAATACCATCTTCACTTGTTGCACAGACAATGCAGTTATTACATGGTAACCCTTGCTCGGGTCACTACAGTGCTGAACGCACATCTAAGAAAGCCTTGACAATGTGTTATTGGCCAGGAATCAGAGCTAATATTGAGAACTTTTGTAACCTACTCATGTGAATCCTTTAGAAAGCCTGTACACAGCGAAAAGCGCCTTCACAATCTATTCAGGCTGATAGACCATTTCAGTTTGTTTGTACGGACATTACTGAACTCCCTGTAACTTCTGCTGGAAACAGATATGTTCTTGTTGTTCAGGATCATTTCACTAAATATGTGAACGCTTATGCTATGTGTGATCAAAAGGCTGCTACAGTTGCACAGTTACTTTGTGAGAGGTATATTCCTGAACATGGAGTTCCTGAGGAATTGTTTTCTGATCAGGGTTGACAGTATGAGTAGGACATCATTCAAACAATAAGTCAGAGACTGAACATCACAAAGAAAAGGACTTCTCCTTATCACACAAGAGGGAATGGTATGGCGGAAGGATTAAATAGAACTTTGAAAGGACAGTTGGGTAAACTTATTCAGAGCAATGGAGGTGAATGGGACTATTTGCCATCTGTGGTCTTTCTTTTAACTCTACACCTCAAACACTGGATTTTCACCCTATTTTCTTGCTCATGGACGGGAGCCCAGGCTACCTTCTCATGTTCATGTGTCATCACCCAGAGATCTTTACAGCCCACAGAACTATGGCTCGGAGTTGGTTTCACGCTTGGACTCTGCTTTTGAGGCTGTTCGCCTGCACCGTGAGGAACAGCCATTAAAGCGTGAGCACTATTACAACAGACAGGTTAAGTTCGAGCCGTATGTATGTGGTGATCTTGTTTGGTTAGATGACCCCACTACACAGAGACAAAAACGTTGCCCAAACTGGACTGGAGCATTTAAGGTGGTATCTGTGGATGACGATGCACTTATTTACAAGCTGTTGGACATAAAATATCCTCAAGCTGCACCAAAGGTCATTCACTATGATTGTTTGAAACCTGACTGCTCTAAAGGCACTTTTTCAGATGTGACACCATCTGTGCCTAGGGACACAGTTCTGAGGTACACTGCTTTGTTTGGTTCACTTCCATTGTGTTTTGGCCAAACAGTTGCAAACCAGGAAATAGGGGCTGGTAAGACTTCAGTTCCTTCATCAAGGAGACCAACTGGACGAGTATCTCCTGGGCCTCCACTACAACCACAAAACAGGCCCTTTGCTCCCTCTAGTGGTGAGGTGGCTCCTAGGAGGGGTCGCATTGTCCGAAAACCTCAGCGTCTTCTCTCCTGAGAAAGAAAAAAAACTTACACTTGTTTGTTTATGCAATGGTTGTATAATTTTTGCTTAAGAAAGGTTTCTCTGTTTTTGTCCTTGTGCAACAACCCACTCAATACATATTTTTCAGAAAATGTAGAAAGTTGTTGCAGTTTGGTTCTGTTTTGTCAGTCCAGAGAGTGTTGCTGAGAAAGCATGAGAAAAATATATGGTCGGTTGATTCCACAGCCTCATCACAGAATACACAGTTATTGAGTTCAACATTTAAAATTTTGTGAAACAGATCTGACGATGGATAAATGTTTCTTAAAGTGACACAGCGTAAGATTCCCAATCTTGCGCCTCTTGAGGCCATAAGTGCTGTTGTTGTTGTGTTACTTTTAATGGCGGTTGGCAGCCAACTGAAAAGGTGCATTCACCGCCACCTACTGTAGTTGTACGTCTTCAAAGTATGTGTTTTACGCTATACCGTGAAAAAAAAAAAAAGAGAGCAAAGGAGAGCGAGAGAGAAAGAGAGAAAAAAAAGATAAAGTGCACAAGCATTTATAGCCTTTTATAGCCAAAACCAGTCTTTTGTTTTGCACAAAATGACCATAAAGTTAGATGTTATCCAGTACTTGCAGTAGGCCTATAAGTCGCTAAATTGTTTGAGTTTTTATTTGAGTTTATGTTATGTTATTTCTATTTTCAGCCATCATTATCTTCATCGTCTGAAGAGTCAGCTCCAGATAGAGGGAGATGGAGGGGCGAGGGGAGAGGGGAGAGGGAGAGGGGAGAGGTGCAGGGGCAGTGGAGGTGTGAACTGAGACCGCCCTTGGAGAGTGCCACACATGCATGTCTACATCCCAGATGCAGTTTTGCTGCGTGGAACAACATCTTGCTGTTGATGACGACCCAAGACCTGGAGAAGAACAGCGTGAAAACAGCTTACAGACATTCTAAGTTATTCTAAGGAGAATACCGCTAACTTATCCAGACCCGATGGAACAGTACACAGGTTTCAAAGTGAGATGCCTTCTTTGACTCCACGGAATAAAACATTTTGAATAATCCAAAGTCTGATTTCTTATTACTTTCATCAATTTTCACTGCAATGAGTATGGCTAAAAGTAATTTCCAGTATTATACACCCCAATCATTTACAAGGCATAAACTTACAAATGCAACAGAATATTTTAGTAGACTTGAAACTTTATTTCAAAAAATAATAATAATAACAGCCTCAAAATATGCATTTAGTCTTCTGTGAGTGGGCCCGCTGCTCCCCTCGTCAGGTGTCTTGTCACAAACTCTGCTCTGTGTAGTGCCTCCGATAAACACAAATGTTCCAGGGCCCCGGGATCATCCTCTCTAAGGCTTCTTCTTCGTGGAAGGCCAACACACCTCTCTGTTCTCCTCGAAACGATGGCCTTCTATCAGGATCAGGATCAGGATATATTTATTGCCATTGTCAATGAACAAATTCACAACATAGGAACGTGACTTGGTGACAGATGCGACATGAGAGACATGCATAAAGAGCACCGGCCACCGGGGCGCCTCGCTTTCGCGTAGCGCCTACTCGGGTTCTTGAACTCTTAGAAAATGAAAAACAGTTTCAGCGATAGGCATACAATGATAAACAACACATATTGAGTACATTACACGAGGTCAACGTGATGGATATTTTCAGTGGATATTGGGGCAGGGACACAAACAAGATAACAACAGATTAGGATGTGGGATGTGCGGACGGTGAGTGAAGGCCGAATCTTGTTTTGTGTAAGTGTCTGCGTCTTCAGTACGGCCTTGAACGCCTGTGCTCTTCAGCCCGGGGCCAGATAAGAAAAGCGAGAGAATACAAGGGCACAGCAGCGAAGAGAGAAATAAGTACTTTTATACATTTTGTTGATCAATGATTTACGATCAAATAATCCAATCGTTTCTGGTCCTCTGTGTGCGATCAGCTTGATTCATTGAGTTACTCCGTCCGACAGCGAAAAGTTCCCATTCCTTGATTGAATCCCCCAAAGTCTTTTGCATCTCCATGGTCCGAAATAAGATGTTACGGTTCAGATCAGTGAGTTGCACCGTGCCGTGCTCAAGTCTCTGTTCGAGTCCTTTCATTCTTTCACTCAAATCCAAAAACCTTTTCATGTTGATGTCAGACAGTTGTTGGGTGAATTTTTCTGTCTTCCCATTCTTCCGATAGACCAAGGCGACTCCGAGCCCAATTAGGAGGAATCCCGCTATCATAAATCCAAATACAAATAGGTCCTCCACATCTTCAATGAGCAGGGGCTCGATGCATAGAACCTGCCAGCCTTCTGGAGCTCAAGAATGTAACTGTACGTCTTGGCCTCCTTCAAAGCAAACACACTCCAGTTTTTGGACTTTTTTTTGTAGTTCCATTTGTAACTGTACTGTTTGTAGCTGGACCTTGTATTTCTACTTTAAAAAAGTGAAAGTTCAAAATATTTAAATGTTTTGTCCATCTTTGTTGGGTTCAAGACCTCGACTGTTGTGGTAGTTGTCGTCTACAGCTGCGTTGTGTTCGTGTTGTGTACACTTTGAGACTGTAGGCATAGCGCTTTGCACCATACATGAGTGTGTGATTCTGAAAGCGCTTCAAATCAGAGGTTGTCCTGGGTAAAGTAGTGGGAACAGAGTGTAATCAGAGACAAAATATAATGTCTAACCTGAATAACATACCTGTACTTTTCCCACATCTTTTAGCCAGCATTTATTCAAAATAAGAGCTGAAGAACCCGTCAAGACATGAAAGAAAGTTTAGCTGTAAACAAGAATTAAAAAGTTAGTTCTAAGAAATGGATCTGCATAAGAAATATTGTGTCAACAACCTTGCTGTGTCCATGGATTCTCACTACTGCTCTCCTCTTCCAATGGCTCGTGGTCACAGCAGCCAGTCGCCCATGGCGTAACGTAGTACACCCGGTGTCCTCCCGCTCGGGTAGCTGGGGTACGCTTGTTATGGATACCATCTTCGCCCTACTTATGAAACGATACAACGGCTATTTCATTAGTCTTTTCTCATTCTTCTAGGCACGTTAAGCACTGACAAATGACGTCTCGTCAAAAAGAAGTTGCAATTATGTCACATTATAGCACATGTGTCAATTTATATTAGCTGTTTCAACAATAATTTTACCAAAAGATATTAAGCTGAAGCTGAGTCTGTATAATGTATTTTTGCCTTTATTGCTCATTGTCTTTATTGTAGTTGTTGTCATGACGTTACTGAATATCCAGTCTGTGCAGCACTTTGGAAAGTGGGTTTGTAAAGACGTGTTTGTGCAAATATTATTTGAGGATTGTTTTTCGCAGAAATTACATTACACACAGTATCCTTGTATTACGGATGAATGTATTTCATGTATATTCATTAACATACACTACATTGCTCTGTTTGCCGACACAAAAAACGAGCAATGTAGTGTATTCTATCCAATGCAGTGAAGAAAGTTGTAAAGAGCGTTACATAGGGGAGACTAAACAGCCACTTCACAAGAGGCTTTATCAACACAGAAGACACGCGAGTTCAGGACCCCAGAGCGCTGTGCATCTTCATCTAAAAGCCACAAACCACTCTATTGAAGACAGGGAGGTGGAGATTCTGAGCAGGAGAAAAGATGGTTTGAAAGAGGAGTTAAGGAGGCCATCTTTGTTAAAAAAGAGAATCCTTCACTAAATCGTAATGGAGGTTTAAGATTCAACCTTCCAGTTGTTTATAATGGTCTGCTGAAACCATGGAGACGCCCGGGGCATTCGGATGCTAAATAGGCACTCAAGGTGAGGCAGGAACTATAGAACAATAGGCCCATCCCAGTTTCAATGGGCCATTAGCAGGAGGTCCCGCCCTGTGGGCAGGGCCCTCACAGAGTAGGATATAAACAAGAGTTCTCAGACTTGTTTCTCTGATTGAGAATGACTCTTGGATGAGAGTTGAAACGTTTTGTTTTTTCTAAAACAGAGTCCAGATGACTACAACTGAATCTTTTTCTACAACGATGTAAACTATCACTGACTAGTGTGTTGGGTATCTTGTAATTTCCCTTTCTGGAAAAGGATGGGCTTCTTAATCGCTGATACATAGACTCCTTTCCGGGACCTGCTGGGCCGTGACTTCCTTCACTTTTCAATAAGGACCTGATAGGTCTGCATCACATTGTGCTGACGTTACTGAAATGCATTAATGTCTAAGGTACTAAAAATTGTTGCTTGAGACCAACTACATATTGGATTGCCCTTCAACAGTGGGTGGCTGCATACTGGACCACCACATCATCCAGTCTTGAGTAGCGCCTTGAATGGAACCTGAAATTAAGTGACATACATCAAGCGTAATGTGTTAAGGCAAAAGGCAGTCAGTAAGACTATTTTGTACCCCTGCAAGGCATGAGCAATAAGTAATCAAAGTGTTTTCCACATTTAAACATTCATCAAAATCAAAATACTCCATACTAGTTGAAACCATGTTCTACAGAAAGTTCATTTGACACGAGTGGATTTTTGACAGCTTTGGAGGAGTCTGTATTTCTTGGACACCTTCATTTACAGCACACCCTTCCCGAGCCTGCCAAGCCTTTTGCCACTCCATAGCCCAGCATAGGGCAGTAGATACATCACCAGATGCTGCAGGAGGCCATCTGAACATTTAAAAGGACTTCATCAGTACATATTAGATTATGATATATTGGTGATAGTACAAAAACTGACACCTTCAATTGATCACCAGCATCATCTGGAACATCCGGGTTGGGGATGCTCTGGAGCAGACCCTCGAGATGTGCACACCTCCACCTCCTCTCCCACACAAGGGCTCCCAAACACAACGGCAGCACTTTGCACCATGGCATCTAGCTCCCACAATGTGACACTTTAGAAAACACTTTAGAAATACTAAATATAGCCTTAAGGGGATCTATTGTTTAGGTAAAGGATTTATACTATTACATAAGCAATCCTGATTGAAGTAGAAGTTTGGATTGTGTGCATTTAAAGAATGATATGATCAGGTGGGTAGTACTCAGATACTGTACATTACTCAATTACATTTACTTGAGCATGTTTTTTTTAAGAAACTGGACTTAGAGTAACTTTGTGACACTACTTTTTACTCCTAGTTGAGTATATTTTAGTTTAAACAGTATGTTACTGAAGTTTTAGTTCCTCTTCCCACTGTCAGTAACTCAACAAGTGAGCTGTCCTTCAGACATGATCTAATTTCTGTGAATATCCTTTAAATGTAGCACAAAATGTTGCAATTCTAATGTTTTGTCTCTCCTATTACATTTACTTCAAATGATAATGATCAGAGGTTATGCTCAGTTACTCTTTCTTGCTCTTGAGTAATAGTTTCCTCAATTACCTTTTACTCTTGGACCACAACTTGTACTTCTACTTGAGTTATGTTATTGTACAAGTAATGTTACTTGTACTTTAGTACAATACTTGGATACTCTACCCACCCCTGATGGTAGGGCATATGGTAAATACTTGGGGCTCTAAATGTTTCGAACATTAAATTGCACTTATTATGTATGGTGGTTCAGTTGTAATTTAATTTATTCGAAGCAAATAGTTGCTTTGGGTTGTGTGAAGGGATTGCAATTCTTCTTCTGAGTTTGTTATGTATGGGTCCCACTGAGGAGGTGACAAAGAAGCACATACTTTGCTGTGATAAATGGACATAGGGAAAAGGAAAATCACTTTGTACTTACTATTTCCTGCACATGTCCTTGTTTTTCCGCATGATGTGGGACAGACGGCGTATTGGGATCTTCCAGTCTCCCTTTTTGGCAGCCCCAGTGGCTATGCGATATTAGCAGGCCAATGTGTCTGGTAGGCCTGTGTTAATGCAGGCCATACTTATGGCTTGCATCAGGACCATTGACCCAGCGCACAGTTGCATCACTGGGGCTACCGCTTTCCTGCCATGCCACTAAATGCTAAATGAAAATATGTCACAGAGGCAGTAGTGTGGTCAGATGTGATGAAAGTGGCAACAGGAAAGGGGGAAGAACACTATTGTGGGTGGTGCACAACAAGTTCATAAACATAAAATGGGGGCCCTCCCTTTTTTGAAAGTAGAAGACTCTGTGGCATCCAGGTAAATCATGTCCTCCTGGCACATCTGCTGGGAGATTTTTATGTCACAGGGAAACCACAGTATGACCCCTCTGGGTTCCAGCAGGACTTTTTAGAGGACACTATGTGATGTTTTTTGGCCGCCACCATTTTTTGGAGACTTAGCATTTCATTTTTATGCTGTAAATTTTTCCGTCTTATTTCATGGGAAATGTTTTTCTGCACATGCACGATTGCAGGGTTACTGTGACTGTGACCGGGCAATCTTCAAATTGACTGTAACCCTGGCAAAAGAACACAGGCCCTTTCCTTGTAGACTTTTCTTTCTTGAGACGATTTCTTCAAAATGCAAAGGAGCAATATGGGAACACCAATCTTATTCCCCTTGCCATGACAATGGTCCAGCGGCGACCCCTAAAACTTCCCACCTTTCAATGGGAGGCCCATTCATGCAGCAGGATAGGATTGTAATTGTGGCCACACAAGATTGAATAATATGTTAGAGTTTGATAATATATTGTAAATGTTACAATAAGAAATATAAAATAAAAAAACACATCTCCACTGGACTGAGACTCTTTTACAGGCTCCTCTCCAGGGGTGTCCAACATTGTCTGATCAGACTCACAACTGGGCTGTAGCTGAAGAATGACAGAGCTAAACTTTCTCCAGGATGTACAGACAATGTCATGGTGTGATACTGGCACAGATATGACAGAAGATTCTTTAGGTCACAGGGAACAATGTAGAGAAAACACACCTCTTCTATGGACTGAGTTCCCTTTACAGGCTCCTGCTCCGTACCCTCTCCAGGGGTGTCCAATACGGTCTGATCCGACTCACAACTAGCCTGTGGATGAATATCACAAATGCAAATAATTCATATATGGTTTATCAAATTTATATTCTAGCATATTAGTGTTTTGCCACCATAATGTGTTGCCTTTTTACGTGTCTAAAAAGCCAAATGCTTACAATTAGAGAAAATTATAAACGATTCTTACCTTTTCAACTCTATCGGCTACACAGTATACTCAATATACAACACAGAGTGACACCACAATATGCAAAGGAGGCTTACAGAATTACTACTTTGGGCATGTTATATTTACCAAATTTGGTCCAAAGGCTTATTTGAGACATTGGTGATGATTTGGACCATTTGGAATGCCCAACATGTTACAGAGTCTGCCCCAGAAACCCTCTTTGGCCATGTTGAGGGCATATTGGGCCCTTTCAAACAATATGCCAATGTGGGGTAAGATGTCATAATTTTCCAGACATATGGTTTTATTCTATACAAGTTTGAAGAGACAAACAAGCAATGACTATGTATCTCTTTGAAAGGGAACAGTATTATTTGAGATTGAACTGAAATGGTGCATTCTGTAGACAGAAAACTTAAATGATCATCAAAGCACATTTCTTAGCTGATACAGATGGGAAATGTAACTTTTGTTATCAGGAAAATGATAACATTGTTATAATGAGTGAAATATGGTTTCATAATATTTGCAATGGGGAAATTCTGTCGGCATATCTTGTAAGCATTGTCATTTGTGATGTTGCAATGTGTATTTTGTAACCCTAACCCTTTTTTGTGTTCACTGTGACGAGCACACCTTTTTCAGACACAGACGTGAAACCGGAGTATCTTGCCTCCACAGCCTATCAAGCAATTAATCAATCAGCTCCCAGCCATGTGAGTCACTATATGACACGTTGGGATCTTTCTTATTAACTAGGTAAAGACAGTTTGGGAATGTGTGACTGTTTTCACCAACTTCTGCTTTTGCAACACACTTTGTGTTGTGAAAAGTTACTAATTGTAAGAAATTGTTTAGTACAGTCTCCCAGCTTTAAGTTTCAAAAGCAATTTCAATGTGACTTAAAACACCCTTAACACGCTTCAAACATGATCCTTATGGCAGTACCTCTGATGATAGGATATGCAACTAGCTAAGAAGTTCTACACATAACAGGGGAAATTCTTTTGGGCATCTTCACACACAAGTGCAATTGCTTCTACTACTTGGTCCAAATGCTTGTATTGCATTACTAGATGATTGCAGTCGAACTGATTGAGAATTGACTGCAGGTGATTTGTACTTTTGTAATCAGAATCAGAAAGAGTTTATTGCCATTGTCAATGAACAAAATTCACAAACATAGGAACTTGTCTCGGCCTTACTACAAGTAACTACAAGTAACTACAAGTGTGTGGCTCATTGGCCAATTAGGCCCACCCATTGAAGAGTAAGGGCCAAATTTAAGACAAACAAGACAACACACAATGGAACAAAACACGACCAGTGAGATAGACATAAACCAAAATAAACAGACATCCAAAAACTGCCATAAATGAAGAAAAAAGAGAACTCATAGCACACTAAGCCCAAAGTACGCATCCCATTTTGTCCAAATTCTGTCAAATTTGTCAATTTTCAGATCTTGCTGATACAGATGTGAAATGTAACTTTTGTTATAATGAGTGAAATATGGTTTCATATTTCACTCATTATAACAATGTCATCTTTTCCATTTTATGAATGTCCATTATGTTAGTCCAGTCTTTGATGTTAGTCCTCCAGTTTCTTGTCGGTGCATTCAGTGTCATACATTTTTTTGTGAGTGCCTTTTTCGATGCAGCCAGGAGGATGCTCCAGAGATAACTGCCAATTGTGTCCATGGCAGGAGTCCTGAGGCCCAAATACGCAGTTCTGAAGTTCATGGGATGATATAAATTCTGATATTGTAAATTGTGTGTAAGGCTTTGTTGATCTCAGTCCAAAACTTGTGAACAACTGGACAGTCCCAAAACACATGGTAGTGATTTGCCTCCTGCTGCCACAGCCTCTCCAACATTCTGCACTTCCCTGTGAGTAATGGGCACTTTGACATGGGGTTATAAAGAAGCGAGGCACATTTTTCCAACAGAATTTCCTCCAAACATGTGATTTTGTGGTTTTCCACTGAGATGTACATATACTTTCCCACTCTTCATCAGCCAGAACAAAGTGACCCTCTCTTTCCCATTAACCCTTAATATAACCAGTAGAGTGGCTGCCCAAATTGTTAATACATTTATACAATTTAGATATTAATCCCATTGAAAGTTTTGATTTATATGCTTTAATGAATATTTCGGTCAAAGGGTTATGATGGTCATCACTCTTTTTGATTTCTTGGTTATAATAACTCCTTATTTGTAAATACCTATAAAAGTCCTGTTTCTCTGAGCCAAAGTTATTCTTTCAACTCATCAAAGCTCTTCAGATGATTCTCTTACAATCTGGTTAAAAGACCTTTATACCTTTTGTTGTCCAGACTTTAAATCTGCGATCTGTGCTGTTGGTGGAAATTTGATACATAACAACCAATTTAAGATTTTAACATCTTTTTTAGTTTGTATGTTTTGATTAGCTCCTCCATGTTGTAAGAACAGACTTCACCCAAGGTCTCCACCTCCCCCAAATGACTCAACGTCTGTGCATCTGCCAGGAAGCCTGTACATTGAGCTTCTTATTCTGGGTCACACCAGTTCAGCAACGTTTGATCTGAGCTGAAATAAAGTAATTTTCAAACAAGGTAAACCACCGCCTCCTTTTTCTTTTAATAATTATAAGGTTTTGATCGGATAATGGGGCTTTTTCCCTGCCATATGTGAATCTTGAGATTGCATCATTCCACTCATTCAAACAGTGGGTTGGGATGAAACTGCAAGAGTCTGAACAGCAGAGAAACCTGGGCAAAAAAAAACCAAAATTTTTTTGGTTCAAGTCCTTTAGTTTAGACTTGAATAAGTTATGGGATAAATTCTATTTCTCCAATCGTCCTTATAGCTAGTAACAAAGGGGCGGCTATATTTTTTCTCCATATTGTTGTTAGGTCTCTATGGAGTATCACACCTAAATAGAAAGAGATTTCGTTTTTGCCATTAATGGATAAGTCTTTCTATAACGGACAAAGAGATGCCATAAAGAGAATTTCAGTCTTTTGTACATTTAATTTGTATCCAGACATTGGACCAACTTCTTAAAAAAAAAAAAAGCATCACATTGGTAGTGAAATGTCTGGTTTGGTCAAAAGAACATCATCTGCATATGGCAGGAATGTAACCACTGTGAATTGTTTTTGATTGTCTAATAATTGGGCCGAATGTTTCAAATACAAAGCAACCGGAGGGGACCAGGCACAAGCCAGCCTTCACCCCCTTTCCAGTCAGTAGATCATGTCAGATGACCATTGATTCTAATTCTTGATGTTTGGACCATCTAAAGAGCTCCAAATTTTTTATAATTAACTATTATAATTATAATCATTGATTTGAATTGTTTTGCACTTTAAATAGATAAGCCAGATAAACAGAATCAAAAAGCTTTTCAGTGTCCAGACTTCTATTACAGCTTGTTTTGTTTGTTTTGTATTGGTCTTCATTATGATGTTAAAGATTCTCTATTTAGTTCTTGTGTGTTGTTGTGATAAAAATCCTGCCTGATCATTCTGGATTAGGTTGGATTGATATTGTTCCATTCTTTGGACATAATGAGGTGTAGATACGAATAGTCCACATTCAGAATAGAAGGCGTCTGTATGAGGCCCATTCCAGTCGGTCCTTCCTCTCTTTAGGTATTAAGGATATGATGCATTCTTTACAAACTAGGAGGTCTGTTTTTTTAAGTGCCCAGTTGAAAGTTCCCAAAAGGAAAGGAGTAAGTGTGTCTTTTAAAGCTTTATATACCACTCTGAGTAACCATCTACTCCCTGGAGATTATTCGTTTCTTTAATCTTTCGACTCCCCCCTGCGCCTTGTATTTCCAAACTCTGTTATATTCAGTAATTCTTCTTATTAGTTTCTTCTAGCCATCAACCAGAGCACATGACGGTCACTACAGCCATACACACAAATGCAATCATCAGAGCAATGTTCTATTGACAATCATAAGCCGATGATGCTCGATGGATGTGATGTCGGATGTGTGAATGGATTCATATCTGGCATCGATGTATGTGAGTTAGGATCAGATGAAGTGACTCTATGTGAAGGATCATCGATGCGAGTATACAGTCGATGGACGTGCAGGTTGCTAGATGAGACTTTGTGGATGGGACTCGTCTCGCGTAATCAGCCAGCTCAGATTCCCCGAACCCCAACAAGGATTTAAAATTGACACTAAGACGGTCTGAGATCTCAACGTAAAGCCTGCTGAAATGAAGATGTAACTGTCAATGGTGAACTGGCACAAGAGAACCAGAGATGGACTTGTAGCCGAGGCCACTCTCGAAGAGTCTGGATAAAATATAAAGCACATTAGTTGGAGAGAGAGATTAATACAATGACATGTTGAATTGAGTATTTACATCTTTTAGGTGATGAATGGAAGATACGAGAGCCAGCGTGAGTGTGCGATAGGTTGCGGGCGTGTATATATCTCCAAGTCAAATGGATGGCATAAAGACATTGCATTCATTGGGTTAGCCGATGAAGTTGCATGGTATGAATAAGTGCGAGAGGTGGATGGGGTTGATGTTCGAGAGAATTGTTGAGTTGATTAACATGGTCTTTCACGCTGCTCGGTAGTAGAGAGAAAGGTTGAGGAGCACGGGATACGTGTATCCTCATAAAAAGAATGTAGAAGCTGCTATGTAATAAATCACATGGAGCGATATGAAATCTAGCGAACTTTAATGGACAGTCTGGATGACATTGGAAATTAGTAAACGAATTATAGATGAGAGTTCTGTTCAGTCTGATTTAGATAAGTTCCTAAAAGAAGACAGTTTCCTAGAAGGGACATATTAGCACGATTGTCGAAAGTCTCGTGGCTGAGCATCGGATTATGGACAGGCGAGTAAAAGTGGAATTATCAGTGACTCGAGTACAAAGCAATCGAGGAGTCATGTATTTACACAATCAACAGCTGTCGACTCTCGCCCTACATGTGACTGCCCCTGACTCTCTCAGCGCCTTCTATGGAATATCCTGTCCATTAAACTGAAACCCATTCTACTCGACCACGTAAGTTCGGCACTCATTCATATCTGGCTGTTTGTATGATCATCCTAGCCCAGCCGACATAGCAGTCACGTGCACAGTGACGCTTGCTCAGCGCACCAGATTTGAGTCTGAAGCCCGACCTTCTCGTGTTAAGCCTGTGTGTATTATCTGATGATATTAAAAGGGCAATCTTTCAACCACGAAAAGAACTACCAAAGGTACAGTTTATTTAGATAGTCTACGACCGACATGAGAGAGAACACGTGAGATCACTTTCAACAACGGATCAGCAACGCCCTACCGCGCGTGAGCTCGCATTGCTCCGCTTTTCAGATCAGCCAGGTCTTTACCTCAATCCCCACATACTCACACATAACGCTTAAAGTCTCCTCAACAAACTGTAGTGAGAAATCAAAAGGAATGACCAATGAGCAGCGGGAGACTACCGTGTTTTGAGTTACAAAGACTGTTGGAGTTTTCAAACTCCAAAGATAGTTGGATGAGTACCGGACACTGTGATTTATACATTCGTTTCTGTGATGACAGCATATATACCAACACAAACAAAGTCATCTTCTAAATCAATGACAGAACCCTGGTCACTCCAAACTGAGGAAATGTTAAGCAGCAGAATGCTATGTTGCGCACAGCGCACAGGCTGAGACATTAAGGTAGCACTACAAAAATGCAAATACTGGATTTACAAAAGCTTTCTCGAGCATAGACCACAGTACATACGCGTCTGAACGACAGCATTCTCTGTTACCAACAATGGGGGCTCCGCTTCCACCAATCATAAGCCCAACCCCCCTGCAGCAGTAATTCAAAAACAACTGGGCTGAACACACTTAACACCATCCTACTCCAGGTTTATGTTGACTCGCCCACGGTGCGCCACCTCCGCCAACCCAACATCTGGTCCCCCACCTCCCCCAACCACATCTCCAGTTTCAGAACAGCATGTAAAACAGCGTACTACTTCGAATCCAATACCCACCTCGTGGCCCGACCAGTCCTCGTGGATCCAGACCCTGTGTTCTCCCCGCCACTTTCAAGACAAGGCAGTCCGAGAGCTCTCCCCCGTTTTCACAATCTCTTTCAACACGCTCTCCTCCGTCTCAGCCTGCTTTCATAGTCTGGCCATCATTTCCTCTCCCCAAGAAAGCCCCGGATCACGGTGACTGAATGACGTACAGAACGAGTGGCACTGACATCTGTTAGTGATTGAAGTCATTTGACAGCCTGGTCAATAGTCCTTCCACCTCCTACCCTTCTGACCCCTGCAGTTCGCCTAACAGACGCAACAGGTTCTGTAGAACGACCATCAACCTGGCCACTCATTTCATCCTTCAGCCCACCCCTTTTAAAACTCCCACTCGGGATACCTATGCCAGATTCTGTTTGTGGACTCAGCTCTGCATTCAACACCATCCTCCCTGCTCTGCTCCAGGACAAGCTCTCCCAGCTCAACGTGCCTGACTCCACCTGCAGGTGGATCACTGACTTCCTGACGGATCGGAGGCAGTGCATGCGGCTGGGAAATAATGTCTCAGACACTCAGACTATCAGCACAGGAGCTCCACAGGGCTGTGTACTTTCTCCTCTGCTCTCCTTGTATACACACTGCTGCACCTCCAGCCACGACTCCGTAAAATGTATCAAGTTTGCTGACGACACCACCCTCATCAGGCTCATCTCGGGCAGGGATGTGTCTGTCTACAGGAGGGAGGTGGACCGGCTGGTGTCCTGGAGCCACAGCCAGGGACAAAGAGAGACTACAGACCATCGTGCGTTCTGCTGAGCAGGTGATCGGCTGCAGACTTCCATCTCTGCAGGACCTGTACGTCTCCAGGGCTCTGGGATGAGCAGGTTGGATCACTGCTGACCCTTCTCACCCTGGACATGGACTATTTGAACCACTCCACTCAGGCAGGAGGGGGGACAAAACAAATTAAACAATTTGCAGAACAAACTGCTACAGGAAATACAAAAGACAAAGGGTGAATGACCTGGCCTCACAGGAAAACAAAGATATTATGAAAGGGGTTCAAAATTTACAAGCTTGGAATATTAGCGAACAACAAGCAGAAATAACTATTTTAAAATGACGAGCTAGGCAGAATAACGTAATTTTAACCAAACAAGACCAAATACAATTAACGTTTGAATCCTTCTACAAAAAACTTTTCACCAAAATATCAGGAAACAAAGAAGAATTACAATCTTTTTTGGACACTCTCATTTTACCTGCCATGACCGAAGAGTCAAAGGATTGAAACGTCCCAATAAATTAATGTTAACGATTTCCATCCCCAACCTGCTGTTTGATGAGTGGAATAAAATAATATCAAGATTTGTAAGGCAAGGCAAAAAATCTCTAATCAGCAGAAAAAAAACTTCTGCAATTATCAAAAGAAAAAGGAGGTCGGGGTTTGCCTTGTCTGAAAATAGAATTTTATTTCAGCTCATTTCAGAGCGTTGCTGTACAGGCCTTACTGGCAGATGACAAACGCTTGGTTTGAAGGAAGTTAAGAATCCCTGGGTAAAATCTTTGCAACATGGACGAAGCTAATCAAAACATACAAACTAAACAAAGTTGTTCAAGTCTTGAAATGGTTGGTTTATGACCATGGTTTTGTACCAAATAGAACTGACCCTAGATTCAGGGTCTGGATTACAAAAGGTAGAAATATTTTTTTCATTAAATTAATCACTTGATAAACTTTAAAATGTTAAAATAATCCTTTGACTTGGAGAAACAGAACTTTTTTAAAAAAAAATTTAATTTTTTTTTTAGGAATTTACAAATAAGGAGTTATTATAACCAAGAAGTAATGTCATTGACATTTTTATCAAGACTTATAAATCCGAACTTTCAAGGGGAATAATATCTAAATTATATCAATGCATTACTAATTTGGACAATTATTCTACTAAATATATTAAAAACAAATGGAAAAGAGAAGGTCATTTTGTTTTGACAGACAAAGAGTGGGAAATGTGCATACATACCAGTGGAGGACCACAAAGTCACATGTCTGGTGGGAGTTTTGCTGGAAAAATGTGTCATGTTTTCTCAAAACACCATGTCAAAGTGGCCATAAATTCGGCCACGGCAAAACCGTGGCAGCCAGGAGGCAAACCACTCTCACGTGTTTTGGGACTGTTCTTTTGTTAAAAAATATTGGAGTGAACTTTCAAACTATGTACTTGGGTCTCAAAACACCTGCCATGGACACTATGAACGGATACCGTTCGACTGTACTTTTGGCTGCAGGAAAAAAGGCCATCACCAAAAAATGGTTGACCCAGACATCACCAACGATCAAGGACTGGACTGGCATTGTGACGGAAATCAGACAAATGGAAAACTAACATATGTATTTAATTTGGAAATAGACAAATTTGAGGGACTCTGGACTAAATGGGACATTTGTTTTGGACTCTGTGTGACTTAAATTTCTTTGGATGTCTTCTTTCTTTTTTTTTATTTACTTTGATTTCTTATGTTCTCTCTTTTTTTTTGTTATGTTTCTAATTTAGGAAAATGTATAAAACATAAAAAATAAAAGACAGAAGTTTGGTTGTTTCTTTCTGAGACCTGATGTTGACTTAAACATTTTCAGTGAAACTCTTGGAATTTCCTCAGCAGGTCCTTCTTTATTGGAAACTCATCTTCAAACACAATTTCACACTGCACAATTCTCCTGTATGGAATAATAGGCACTTGTGAATAGAGATCGAACTTTTTTGCTGAGTGGATTTCTGAAAGTGTTTGAACAATAGCCCACTTCATGGATAAATAAGGAAACATTTTGTCATGGGCTGAATTCTGTGTGAAATATCCGATTTGCTGTACCTAAAGAAATATAAACAGATTCAAGCTCTCCCACAATCTCATATAAAACATGGTTAACGAGATATAATACATGATAAGTGACCCCTGTAAGGAGGAATCTCAAGTGGATGGTGTTTGAGATTATAAATGTCATAACATATTTATACGGAAGTGTGTGTTCTGAATTATAGTGTCACTAACTCCCTTAAAAGGGATTCTATCCTCAAAAAAAACGGAAACAGGTTAAAAAGATATGATGCAAGTTTTGAAAATTAATAAACAAATTGTATCCATGAAATGAGTTCTTAAGAAATAGATTTAAAATGATGTAGGTACTTGTTATTCTGAGAGACGAAAACTGAGGATTTGGATCCAGTTATTTTTTTGGTTTGACCTTCAACAGTGGACGCACTCTCAAGTATTAATTAGAAAATGTATCCATTAATTCAATTCAATTCAATTTATTTTTTGAAATGCCCAAAATCACAACAGTAGTTGCCTCGAGGGGTACAGTGGAAAAAAAAACAAAATAACAATGTTCATAGGGACTTGGAAGTGTTCAGCCTCCTCTGTCCTTCGACAGATGTCTCACGCGTCCCCTGTCCTTAGACCCTCCTTCTTGGAAGGAAAAACTACCAAACCTCTTTGGGAAAAAGTAGAAACCTGTAGGAGTTCCACAGTGAAGGAGAGATCCGACTCCTTCGGACGGACAGGCGGGACGCGCCTCAATTTGCAGAATAAACGGTGGAGCTGGACCCACTCAGGAGGAGAAACCAATTCTTCGAGGCCGATGAAGAAAACGTGTCATATGGAGGAGAGACCGTTTCTCCAGGCAGTTGAGGAGCATCTGGATCCACAGGTCCTCGATGTGCCTGCTCCACTCCCGTCAGGGAAGTGGGAGAAAAAGAAGGAAAAGCGATGAACAAATTGCAAGTGAAATTAAATATTAAATATTGTTTGATAGAAAAGTAGTAAGAAGCAGAGGATAGTGCTCAAGCTGCCATACTTCCCCCAGTATAGTTGCTCCTAATGGCAGCATAGCTGGGAACTATAGGTTTTTATTTCTGTTCCTAACTGGCTGACCATAAGCCATTTCAAAGAGGAACGTTTTAAGCCTGGTCTTAAATGAAGAGACTGTGTCGGCCTCTTTAACATGGACAGGAGCTGATTCCACAACACAGGAGCTTGGTAGCTAAACGCTCTACCTCCTACTGTGCTTTTAGAGACTCTTGGGACCACCAGAAGTCCAGCATTTTGAGAGCGAAGTGCTCTGTTTGGATGATAAGGTACTATAGCATCTTTGAGGTAGGATGGGGCCAGGTCATTTATGGCTTTGTAAGTCAGGAGGAGGATTTTGGATTTTGAATTTGATTCTAAACTCAACAGGGAGCCAGTGAAGAGACTCGAGCACCGGCGTAATGTGCTTCTCTTCTTTAGTTCCTGTTAGTAATCTTGCTGCTGCATTTTGAACCAGTTGAAAGCTTTTTATGGCGCTTTTAGGACACGCTGCGAGCAGGGAGTTACAGTCTAGTCTAATCTAGATGTTACAAACGCATGGACAGTACGTTTTTCAGCATCGCTTTTAGGCAAGATTTTTCTGATTTTGGCTATATTACGCAGATGGAAATAGGCTGTTTTACAGGCTTGATTTAATGTGTGCTTTGAAATGAGAGCTCTTGGTCAAATAAGACTCCAAGGTTTCTTACAGTGGAGCTGGAGGCTACACTGACGTTGTCCAGTGTGGACTATCTGCTCAGATAAAGCGTCTCGTAGATGATTAGGGCCTAGTACGATGACCTCAGGGTTTTTTCAGGTTAAGAAGCAGATAATTAAGTGTCATCCAGGTTTTATATCCTTCACACAAGCACCAAGTCTGTCTGCCTGCTGATCGGTCTGATCGGGTTTCATTGATAAATACAGCTGTGTGTCATCTGCATAGCAGTGGAAGTTAATTGCTATGCTTTCTGATAATGTTACCTAACGGCAGCATATAAAGAGTAAACAGAATTGGACGAGAAACTGAACCCTGCGGCCACACCGTAGGTTACTTTAGAACAGGGTGGAGGAGCTCTGGTTCACATGAACGAAACTGGTACCTATCCGATAAGGTAGGATTTAAACCAGCGGAGGCGCGGGCCTCTGACACCTACATCAGATTCTATTATTATTTTCTGTTAAGAAAACACCTACTCTCGCCACAGCTATACTATGCCACTGTAGGATGTCACAATATTAATTTTAGAGTCACGATTAACATGAGAAAAAAGAAAAAGGAAACATTTAAATAGTATTTTTTTAATGTTAAACTTGAAGAGGAAAATTTGGTTTTATAACAATTAACTTCCCTTCCCTTTAATACAGCACAATCATTTAAAAATAAAATATAATGGCCACATTTGGATTAAATATAAAAGCATGCTTATTGCCCCTCATTGCTCATAGCTCTTTAGGCATTATATCATTATTAGTGAGATGAGCTCCATGGTAACGCTCGGGGAGGGGCTGAACTGAGAAAGTCACTTTCCTTTGGCTCACGCCAACAAATGAACGGATTTGTGAAGAATAAAAAAGCTTTTACAGGTAAGAGTAGGTTCTGAACTACTCGGCTACTTCTCTCCTCCTCCTCCTCTCCTCCTCCTCTCCTTCCTCCCTCCTCTCTCTCCTCTCTCTTCCTCTCTTCCTCTTTCTCTCTTGCTCTCCTTTAACTCGTGGCTCCACTTTCGGCCCAACTTTGACTGACTGATTTAGAATCAGAATCAGAATCAGAATCAGAAAGATTATTATGCCATTGTCATGAACAAAATTCACAACATAGGAACTTGCTCGGCCTTAAGGTGCAACATAAAACACTGAATCAATAATAAATAACATATATTCAATCAAAAAGGGCATGCATTAAGAAACAATTTAAAATTACTATACAATAAAAATAAAAATAGGCATTTCTATGTAACACAAGAGTTACAGTTAGATTTACAGTTTGAGTGCAGAAAGTGACAGTGCAGTGAGTGATGAATAGTTGCAGTTAAAGTGGCAGGTGTTTAGAGGTGTTCATGAGTCCAACGGCAGAGGGAAAGAAACTATTCTTGTGTTTCTGGTCCGGATGACCGTAGCCTCCTGCCTGAGGGGAGTGGTTCAAAATAGACCATGTCCAGGGTGAGAGGGGTCAGCTGTGATCCGACCTGCTCGTCCCAGAGCCCTGGAGACGTACAGGTCCTGCAGAGATGGAAGTCTGCAGCCAATCACTTCTCAGCAGAAACGCACGATGCCGCTGTATCTCTGTTTGTCCCTGGCTGTGGCTCCAGCGTACCACACGGTGATGGAGGAGGTGAGGATGGACTCAATGATGGCCGTGTAGAACTGCACCATCATCTGCACTGCAGCTGGCTTTCCTCAGCTGCTGCAGGAAGTACATCCTCTGCTGGGCCTTCTTGATGAGGGAGCTGATGGAGGGCTCCCACTTGAGGTCCTGGGTGATGGTGGTGCCCAGGAAGCGGAACTTCATTATGGATGATTTGGATGTCTAAAAATGGTCCTGTATATTTATTTACTGATGACAAATGCCTCACCTTGTTATTTTCTTTAGTTTGAATTTCGCTGCTTTATTTTTATTTTTTATTTATTTTACTGTGATTGAACCCTTATGTTTTTCCATTTTATTTATACCTAATTTGTTTTTTTAAATCTCAAAAACTATTGTAGCACAAACGAAGCACAAAGAATTTACATTTTTTTGTGGCTGTGATGGGAGGCCAGCTTCATGGAGGTGCGCTTCAGGATCTTTCCAACGGGAAATGCTCAAAGAGTCGATCGAAAGTTTTGTTGTTTTTTGTTATTGTTTTTTGTTATTGTTTTTTGCGAGAGTATGTGCATGTTAACATGTGATAGTTTCGAAGCTCCGCTCATTTTGTCCTTCACGAGGTGAAATCAGCAGCTCAGTGATAGGCCCTCTCAGTGGGCCCTTGGGCTCCAGCACAAATAAGCCCGTTGTATAAGACAGCCCAGCCAGTGGGGGGCAGCACCACGACGCTCTCGCGTGCGGGACATGGTGTGGGCTCTGGACGAAGCATAGAGGAAGACTGGGCGGATGTTGATGTTTCATGTGATCTGCACATGCGCCATGGGGTACGCATGTTCTGGAGCGGTCTGAAGCTTCTCGGCGCTCGACGTTTGGAGCCATGTCTGCGGCCCTGGTCAGGAGAGGTCTGGAGCTGCTCAGTGCTGATATCTCAGGTACAAGTGAGGATATAAAGGTCGTGAAGTCATGGTGTGCCATTTGCCCATCTGCTTTGTAGCCTAAGACTGAGGGACCTCTGATGTGTGACTCAGAACTGCCTTGTGCAGCACAAAGCACCGTTTGCTCCTGATGTGTGTAGACACTGTTTGGACGTCCAGGTGGTCCTGACCCTCACTTTTGGGAACTATGGATCTAGCTGATATCAAAACCCAAACACACTGGTTTATTCCGTGGATATTAAAGGTTTGTTCCTTTGAATGAAGGTTGTGTGTGTTTCAGAGGGACCACATGGGAAGAACAAAAAGCAGAAGGAGATGAAGGGCAGCAGGGCCAAGAGGTCCTCCAGGACAAGCCCTGCTGGCCACAACAGAGCCACGGCCAAAGACCGCAGGATGAGGAGTGCTCTGGGTAAGGGGTCTATGTAGGGTCCAACCATACCCACTGTATGAACCCATTTAACTTATTATAGTTTTTTTATGTTTTACTTCCAGTTCCTTTGGTGAGCATTTGCACAGAATAGGGACTAGGGACTAGGGCCACACTTTAGCGCCTGCTCAGGGGAAGGTTTATTGTAAATATGTTTAATAAATTTTCTGATTTAAACAAACTATTTTGATGCAAAAGATAAATAAATTGAACCCAAAAATATAATTATTAAATATTACGTAGTAACTGAAATTTGGAATAACAGAATAATTGTGTTTTATTGTTTCCCAACTGAATTGATTATATAAATGTTCTAATGTTATTGTCAGTTGGACCAACTTTCAGCCACTGTGACTGTGTGAACATGGTGGACTGGCTGGTTACTCTGATAAAAGAGAAGTTAGTTTTAGAGCTTTGGACTGGGTCTGTGTGCAGCTGATGGGCAGCGCCGTGTTGAATGGAGCGCCCAAACCCTAACTTTACCCAACTTAACCATGTCACATAAATTAATAAATGAACCCAATTTTTAAACGGATTTAGTTTTTTGGCACCAAATGTGACATAGTGGAGCTCCACTCAGCATTGGGGTGTGCTAACATTGTAATTCCTAGAGATATATTGATATTAAATAAAATGATTGAGTATTGATTCTCTAGCTCTCCATATCAATATTCCCCGCAGACTTTAGGGGGTGTGAAGCGGAGAGTCTATTGAGCCCATTCACAAGTCAAAGCAAGTGAAGTATGTTTGGAAGACAGCCATGACATGTCGGTCGGAGGGAAGTAGGATGGAAGTCTCTGGGAGTAAAAGAGAAGAAAACTGTTTTCAAATGAATTAAATAGAGAAGAATCGTATCTTGTGGGTATGGTGGCTATAGTTAGGGAAGATCTTCCAGTTGATGGGGTTTTCAGTAATCCTCGTGAGCTAGGGAAGTGTATTGACCAAATGGGTTGAAATGTTTGGTCGATGTCTATTACAAGAAGTGGAATTGTGATGATCCAAGCTACAACTGGAAAGTGCTTTAGGTATTTGTGGTACTGGACATGGACAGCAACTCATTAATGTGAGCTGTTTTGAATTTGATTCTACGGTTAAGCAGAAGGAGATGATTAGTGACCAGGTGACCTGTTTCTTTTGACATAGAATTGTTTTTGACAGTTGAAGGTGTTTGTGGAGTGAGACGCTTAAATCATTCTGTGAATGGGACGAGTGAGTTTAGTACTTCACTGTGTTTGACTTTGTGGCGAGGACATTTGAGCTGTTTTTCATGTCAAGAGTCCGGACACGTATCAGCAGTTTGTCGTGGAGGGAAAAAATGTGGTCTGTGTGGTAGTAGTCGCTGTCCCTAGGAAGGATGCAAGAAACAAGGCGAGGAGCGTGAGTGGCTCAGCAATATGTCTAAGACAAATTTCAGAGAAACTATTAGTGAATTAAGGTAAAACTACAAGTTGTCTTTTGCAGAGGCAGTGAATCACGTAGACATTTGTGAATTTGTGTGTAGCATTTATTGCAATAGTTCTAAACTGTAGAGTTGGATTGGAGAGCAAGTTGGAGTGAATAGATATGGTTCTGGATGCAGCAAAAACATTTTTAGTTGTGGATAGTATCACTGGAGGGGATTTCTTTAACAAAATGAAGGAAGGGCACACTAAGAGAATTGGATTAAGAACACTAATGTGGAACTGGGGGGAAATGGGCTGGAATAGCATTACTTTGAAGCTATAAGGTTATTGTAGTGTGCTGTTACAGCAGTTCAGTTACAGCAGTTCAATCTACCACTTAATGAAGGTGGAAGATAACATTTTGAGCTTTGGAGATGTACACAGCCTTTTAATGCGAGAAACCTATGTATGTTTTTGATGAGGTAACAACATGGCTGAAAGCTAACAGGGGAAACGTTTGAAACAATAGAGGACCTTTCAAGCATAATATATCTCCAAGTGTTGGACGTGGAGATTTTGCATAATCTGATGTAACGTGTGTGCAGAAGAGGCCAGCAGGGGGCGACAAAAGGAGCACACTGCAGTGACCCTCCAGTACTTCCTCAACAGTGGCACGTCAGCCTCAGGAGAGCACACTGCTAAGGTACAGCCGCAACCTGCATCGCTCACTCTTTTATTGTGTCTTATCAAATGAAAGATTCTGGATTCTGCCAAACGACAAGCTAAATCCTAGCTCTAAACATAATGATATCCCTTTTCTTCTTATCCTTTTGTATATGGATTAAGTGCATATCATTGCCACAACAGTAAACTCAGAAAGGGCTTGTATAGTTTGTTCCAAATTGAAAACCTTTAAATATATTTTAACCAAAGTAGTAAGAATAAGACATTCCTAAGTAAACTACAGCTGAACAGGCATGTAAGGCAGATCTAATTCCTAAAAGTAATTTCAAAGTGTGCTCTGTGTTTTGCTGGTGTTCTATTTAGTTTGCAGAATGTCTTGTGTTATTCTCAGCCTTTACTTCAGGTCAGGGGCCTTATTTATAAAGCTTGCTTGGGGACTCTAGGCCGCCCTCTGCACCATCCGTGGTATTTATAAAACCTCCACTAGGCACAGGAATTTGATTATCTCCACGCAAACTGAGACCCTCCTTTTAAGTTTTGTACAAAGTCTGGAGACACTGGTGAAGACCACACTCGTGGAGACAAGAAGAAGGGATTCTGGAAATCCTCAGCACATACATCTTTTAGACTAAAATAATTTTATTCAGAGAGATTATCACATTTAAACAGAAGTTGGCTTAAACACGGAGAAGGGCTTGAACCTTTCATTTCTCAGTAAATACTGTAAAGTGGGTTGAGGCATATTTAGCTGACCGCTCCCAACACATTAGAATGAATGTGCCTTCAGTCTTTCCAGTCTTTTGTCTCTTGAGTGTTTTTTGTTGTTGATTGATTGTTGCGTGTTGCTCTTCTGTACTGTAATTTTACTTTGTATAGGGTCATTTTGAACATCTGCCCAGGGACTGCAGATGAAAAATAGCCTTCTGGCATAGTTGCATTAATGTTTGTTAATATGCACTGTCCCTGAAGCACATAAATAAATAAATAAAACTACGATGATCTCCTCAGCCAAACTGACATGTGTGCGTGCTACAACCAGAGCAAAGGATGTCTGTCATGCGGTCCCAAGTATCCAGCATAACGGATATCTGCAGAAGGTCGTCTCTGGAGACGCCAGGCTGCTTGATCTGAATTTTCCATGGTTCCGAGGCTTTCCTTCAAAAACAGTGGCACAGATCCACAGATGAGGCCAATTGGAAGATCGTCCTGGATCCAAATTTGTTGTAGACTTGAAAAGTTGCAAAATGTCCTTTCCTTAAGTGTGTTTCAGTCCAAACACGTCTTCAGATGGGGCACAGGCGTATTTTTGGGGGAGAGAGTAAAGTTAGCTTCCTTGGGTGTTGACTCTCTTTGCCTCCAGTCCTTTCTCTCGGACCTCCAAATGGAACTGAAGGGGTTTGGTGCTAATGTTTAAACCAATCGGCACACATACTATTGTGCTGAGTCAGGTGGACTGATCAGATGCCCTGATGGGTCGAGTGGACTATTCAAATGTGTCAGTTTTCAGGTCAAGTCTGAAAGTCAGTTTTTCCATATGTCTAATGTCTGTCACAAAATCAGTCCAGTCCTTGATCGTCGGGGGGGGGGGGTTGTCATCCATTTTCTTGTGATGGCACATCCTTTTTTGTGTCCATGGCAGGAGTTTTGAGGCCCAGATACATAGTTCTGAAATCTAATGGGATGGCCATGTCAAGTACAGTCTGTTTCTCCTGGCTGATTTCAGTCCAATATTTGTTAGCAACAGGACAGTCCAAGAACACGTGGTAGTGGTTTGCCTCCTGGTTCCCACATTTTCTCCAGCAGTCAGCATTTCCCTGCGAAGTAATGGGCATTTTGACATGGAGTTATGAAATAACGTGAGACATTTTTCAAAACAGAATTCCCTCCAGATATGTGATTTTGTGGTTCTCCAATGGACATACAGATAACTTCCAGTTCTCGTCAGTCAGAAAAAAATGACCTTCTTTTTCCCATTTATTTTTAATATATTCAGGTAGAGTAGCTGTCCAGGTGAGTAAATGCATTATATTAGTTTAAATATTATTCCCCTTGTAAATTCTGATTTATAGGCCTTAATACAAAATTCAATCAGAGGTTATAGTGGTCATTACTTTGTTTAATTTCTTGGTTATAATAACTCCTTATTTGTAAATACTTATAGAAGTCCCGTTTCTCCAAGTCCAAAGGATTCTTTAACAAATCAAAGCTCTTTCATGTGATTATTCTTTTGCAATCTGGTAGAAGACGTTTATACCTTTTGTAATCCAGACCTTTGAACTCAGGTCAGTTCTATTTCTTTTATTTAGAAAACCATGGTCATAAGCCAACCAGTTTAGGATTTAACATTTTTGTTCAGTTTGTCTGTTCTAATTAGATCCGTCCAGTTGTAAGACATTCTCACCCATGGGTTCTTAACTTCCTCCAAATGACTCAATCGTTGTCGTTCTGCCAGTAAAGCCTGTATAGGTACCCCGAGGTTTCTTGCCTTGCCATACAAATCTTTAGATTGTTTTATTCCACTCGTCTAACAGCCAGTCTGGGAAGCAATTGGAGATCTGAAATAGATAACAGGCAAAATATAAATTTATTGTTTCAAACCTTTGACTTATATGGGTTGGATAAGATTAAATTTTTAAGATCTTCTGTATTAGTGGAGAAGCGAGGGGCATAGTTTTCTTCTAAAAATTGTTGATAGTTCTTTATGAGAAACCACACCTAGGTTCATGATTGTCTAATATATTGAGGCCAATGGTTCCAAGTATACAGGGCGAATAACACAAGAGTGGGACCAAGCACAGCCCTGCCTCACCCCTCTTTCCAAGGTCAGTGAGTCTGTCATGTGACCGTTAATTTTGATTCTTGATGTTGGACGATCGTAGAAGGGCCCCAATATTTTTTATTATTCAAATCATTTATTTTAAATTTGGTTCTGTCACTTTAAATAGGTAGGGCCAGCTAACAGAGTCAAAAAAAAATGTGTAAAGCATGCAGTCTTATGTTATCTTGAGTATTGTCGTTTGTTAATAAATCCGGTCTGATTCATTATGTGTAACTAATCGCCTGAAGTTATCTTAATATTTGATCCATTTATTTTTTAGATATGATTGAAGTGTATATACGATAGTCCACATTGAGAATAGAGCTTGGTCTGTATGAGGCACATTCAGACCAGTCGGTCCTTCCCGTCTTTAGGTATTAAAGATATGATGGCTTCCTTCCAAGTCGGAGGGATCTGAGCTTTTCTAAGGGCCCAGTTAAATGTTGAATAGGAAGCAAAGGAGTAAGTGTGTGTTTTAGAGCTTTATTCCACTCTAAGTTGAACCCGTCACTCCCCGGAGATTTATTGTTTTTTAACCTTTTGATGGCACTTTGAATTTCAGTAATTGTTATTTTGGCACCTAATTTTTTGTTTTGCTCTTCAGGTCATGGCAGGTGAGTTGAGAGTATCCAAAAATGATTTGTATTTCTTCTTTGTTTCCTATATTTGGTGAAAGTTTTTTGTAAAATGGATTCAAATGCTCAATTGTATTTGGTCATTGTTTGGTTAAAATTACTGTTATTCTGCCTATCTCGTATTTAAAAAAATGTTCTCTCTGCCTGTTGTTTTCTAAGCTTCCAGGCCAGTAATTTTGTGAATTTTGAATCACTTTCGCTAATTCTTTGTTTGGTGAAGAGCATTTTTAAAATTAATTCCTGTGAGGCCAGGTCATCAATCTCGCCTCGTTGTCTTTTTAATTTCTTGTAGCATCTTTGTTTTCAGCATGTTTAGTTTCCAGCAGCTTTAGTTTATTATGTAAATCGTAAAATGTTCTGCCTTTGTTTCTTTATCAAAACTTTTCATGTGTCTTTGGTATAGGTTATTTTCTTAAGGAAAATGTGTCCTCTGCATTTGACCCATCCTTTAATGTCGCTGGGGTTAATGCAGTCGGGAGCAATGGGAGCAGTTTGTAGATAACAAAAGTTATATTAAATGAATTGGTTGAGATTATTACACTGCACAAATACTTATTTTGTTTCTCTTTTTGCTACTAAGAAAGGTTCTAAACCTGACGGGACATCTGACGATCCAATGTGAACATGACCGGGATGACGATTACAAATGCGAGCATTAAATTGTGCATATCTTTTAAATATATCATTTTCATATGATCTTGAAGATGTGTTTTTTGTGTCTGGAGCAGATCCTACAGCAGAATTCAGGAAGGCAGTCCAAGAACAATATGGATGCGCCTGCGCAGAGGCCCCAGGAATCAAAGAGTGCCTTTACTGAGGAGGAGTTCCAACAGTTCCAGAGAGAGTACTTTGGGAGGACTGTGGAGGACCAGTGAGTCCTGACACCTGCAAGGGGCATTATCTTCAAATGTATTTCTTCTCTCCAGTCTGCACACACTGGCCGCTCCTCACTTGGGGAGCAGTCATGGGTGTATGCAGCATTTGCTTCTGCTCCCTTTATGTCTATATGTCTAATTTGAAGGTGCACTATGTAACTTTTCTAGTCTAGAATCCACTACCTGCTCGACTTCATGGCGATATTGCTTTTGCCTGTAATGTTCCACAGTATAGCATTAGACCTACCCATCTCTATGGCGACAAGCAGCTGATGCCAAACGGGCTGAGTTACAGGTCAGATCTGTGGAGACGATCCCACTTGCAGTAAGAATGCAGGTTTTTCAGTGTATTTTTGAGCAAGATCTTTTGTTTGCAAGATGAATACGTTTAATGCCATAATTTAAAAATGATAGGCAAAGTATTAACATCTACGTGGAAACAAGCAAGTTGCATAGTACACCTTTTAATGGGTTTACATCATAGTCTTGTATGACTATGATGGTACATTTTAAAATAATCTATATGCAGAGAATACCTCCAAGCTTTCTCAATTATGGCATGTCAAAAAGTGCCGATAGATGATGATGATAGGCTTTTATGTAAAGACCGAAATTGAAAGTTGAATGCAAAAACAGGCTTGTTGAACTCAGGAGTATGAAGTAGAAGATCACTTGAACATGTGAGGAGACAACATTATAACATGGTATAAAATGAAATGATAAAATGATTTTTTGTTCCACAATAACACAAATATTGCCATGGCATGAATTAAAATATTAAAGATGATTTTAACAAGTTGGTGTTATTCCTCATTTGTCCAGGAGTGTTCCATCGTAGAAAAAGATTCAAGGTCATCTGGACATGGTTTTGAAATTTAAGACGTTTCGACTTTCATTCGAAAATCATTCTCAATCTGAGAACATATCGCTCCTCACCAGTGTTGGGAATAACAGTGTTTTTTTTTTTTATCAGTAACGAGTAATCTAACAAATGACTCTTTCCTCAGCCATAACGCTGTTACAGTTAATGTCAATGTAACACAGTTCGTTACTATGAGTCATAGCGGCAACGCTCTCTCATCTCATTCTGCGAGTCTGGATACACTCGTAAGTGCAGCTATTTTAATAACTCCTTGACTGTTCATCGTTGGTTTTACGATTGCACAGACACTCCAGGGGATGTAGCGAGAGTATGTTAAGTCGGTCAAGCTAGCAGCCTTTAGTTTTTCCGAAGTCAAGTTGGCGGCTCTCAGATTTTGAGTGCACATTTGTATGGTTACTTACCTAACAGCACTTGTGGCTTATCCACTGCATTGTTAAAGATATATTATAGATCATAAGAGATCTGTACAAAATACATTAGTAGTTTTTCATTTTTATTTATTCTGAATATTTGCATTTCAGTAGGCTTTTGAGGACTAACTGTGATTGCAGTATCAAAATATTTTTTAGAGTAATTCTTCAAAGTAGTTCCTCTTTCAACTGAAATTTCTGGAGATTTTTGGAAGATTTACACAATGACGCCTAAATGTTGTGGCGACGCAAGAGGTAGCACGTTTAGATCAACATTATTTCACAGACGAGCGCCAATTAATGGGTTAAATAAGCAATTATTTCTCAATTACTTTCCAACAATGCCACCATACATTGGATTAATGCCAGTATTTTGAGAGCGATGTTCTCTGTTTGGATGATAAGGTACTATAGCCTCTTTGAGGTAGGATGGGACCAGGTCATTTATGGCTTTGTAAGTCAGGAGGAGGATTTTGAATTTGATTTTGAACTAGAGGGAGCCAGTGAAGAGACTCGAGCACCGGCGTAATGTGCTCTCTTCTTTTAGTTCCTGTTAGTAATCTTGCTGCTGCATTTTGAACCAGTTGAAAGCTTTTTATGGAGCTTTTAGGGGGTAGGGCACGCTGCAAGCAGGGAGTTACAGTAGTCTAATCTAGATGTTACAAACGCATGGACAAGATTTAGCATCATCATTTTTAGGCAAGATTTGTCTGATTTGGGCTATTTTACGCAGATAGAAATAAGCTGTTTTACAGGCTTGATTTATGTGCACTTTTGAATGAGAGCTCTAGGTCAAATAAGACTCCAAGGTTTCTCACAGAAGAACTGGAGGCTACACTGACGTTGTCCAGTGTGAACTATCTGCTCAGGTAAAGCATCTCACAGACATTTAGGGGCTAGTACAATGACCTAGTTTTAAGTGTCATCCAGGGTTTAATATCCTTCACACAAGCACTAAGTCTGTCTACTTGATTGGTCTGATTGGGTTTCGTTGATAGATACAGCTGTGTTAATGCCATGCTTTCTAATAACGTCAGCATATAAAGAGTAAACAGAATTTCAAGTACTGAACCCTGTGGCACACCGTAAGTTTTTTTAGAACAAGATGAGGAGCTCTGGTTTACATTAACAACTGGTACCTATCTTAACCCAGTTGAGGGCTGTCCCTTTGACACCTACATAACTGTTGGGAGACGTCCTGGATTCTCTGGACTGTGAGGTGCTGGTTTGGGTTTTAGCTGTCACTGCTCTGGAGTGGCCGGCCAGAGCACAGGGGAAAAAAAGCATTATTCAATTCAAAACTTTTTAAAAGAAAAAGCAGGCTGGGTTTACTTGTATGAAAAATTACCTTATTTCAGATCAGATTAGAGCGTTGCTGTACTGGTGTGACCCAGAATATGAAGCTCAATCGAAAAAGACGGTTGAGTCTGTTGAGGGGAGGGAGGGAGAAGATAGAGAGGGGGAGGGGAGAGAGGGGGAGAGGGAGGGAGGGAGGGAGGCGGAGAGGAGGGAGAAGAGAGAGAGCGGGAGAAGATAGAGAGAAGGAGAACAGAGAGGGAGGGGAGAGGGGGAGGGGAGGGAGAACAGAGAGAGAGGGAGAAGAGAGGGAGGGGAGGAGACAGAGAAAGAGAGAGGGAGAAGAGAGGGAGGGAGGGAGAAGAGAGAGAGAGGAGGGGAGGAGAGAGAGAACAGAGAGAGAGGAAGAAAGAGGGAGAAGAGAGGGAGGGGAGAACAGAGACAGAGAGAGGGAGAAGAGAGGGAGGGAGGGAGAAGAGAGAGAGAGAGAGGGGGAGAGAGAGAACAGAGAGAAGGGAGAAGAGAGGGAGGGGGAGAACAGAGACAGAGAGAGGGAGAAGAGAGGGAGGGAGGGGAGGAGAGAGAGAGAACAGAGAGAGGGAGAAGGAAGAGAGAGAGGGAGAAGAGCGAGAGAGGGAGAAAAGTGAGAGAGAGGGGAAAGAGAGAGGGAGAAGAGAGAGAGAGGGTCCGAGTTATGATGTCACCAGCGCAGAGGAGAGACGCGGGTTCGAGTCCCGGTTGTGCCCATAAAAGTACTTCTTCAAATGTAATACAGGCCCATTACATCACTTAAAGTCTTGATAAAATACGACTCAGGGGGAGGACCCTTGGGTGAAGTCTGTTCTTACAACATGGAAGGAGCTGATCAAAACATACAAACTAAACAAAGATGTTAAAATCTTAAATTGGTTGGCTTATGATCTAAATTTCACACAGACTCAAGATTTAAAGTCTGGACAACAAAAGGTATAAAGGTCTTTTACCAGATTGTAAAGGAGACGGTTCTTCATCTGCCTTGAATGGTTCTTCAGCTGCCTTGAAGAACTGGTTCTCCTCCTGAGTGGGTCCAGCTCCACATTTTTTACAAAAATAAATTGAATTGAATTGAATTGAGACTCATTTGAAAAGCTTTGATATGTTGAAAGAATCCTTTGGCTTGGAGAAACAAGACTTTTTATGTATTTACAAATAAGGAGTTATTATAACCAAGAAATCAAAAAGAGTGATGACCATCATAGCCTTTTGACTGAAACATTTATTAAAGATTATTAATCTGAATTTTCAAGGGGATTAATATCTAAATTAAACAAATGTATTAACAGTCTGGGCACTCACTCTACTGATTATATTAAGGGTAAATGGGAACGAGAGGGTCACTTTGTTCTGGCTGATGAAGAGGGGGAAAGTATATGTACATCTAACTGGAGAACCATGGGATCACATATTTGGAGGGATTTTTATTGGAAAAGTGTGTCTCGTTTCTTTGTGGCAGCAGGAGGCAAATCACTATCTTGTGTTTTGGGATTGTCCTGTTGTTCACAAATATTGGACTGAGATCAACAAAGCCTTACAGACAATGTATGACATCACCATCCCAATGGATTTCAGAACTACGTATTTGGGCCTCAGGACTCCTGCCATGAACACAACCAGCAGCTATCTTTGGAGCCTCCTCCTGAGCAGCAAAAAAGGCCCTCACAAAAAAATGGATAATACAAAATGCACCGACAATCAAGGACTGGAATAACATTATAATGGGCATCCGTAAAATGGAAAAAATTACATTCGGACTTAAATTGATCATTTGTAATTTGATAGACTTTTTTTTAGGGTTTTCTGGGCCATGATTTAGTTTTTTCAATTTTGTTGGATGTCTGCTGTTTGTAATTTGTGCCTGCTCTCTCTCTGGTTGTGTTTCTCTTTCACTGAGTTTGTTTGAGCAAAAAAAAAAAACAAGCAAAAAAGCATTCGCTCTCCTAGCAAGTCCGTCTAATAATACCATCCAGAGGCAAAACTGTGCACACACGCATGTTTGATCACAAATCACAAACAAAATAAAGATGTAAATTAAATATTTAGAAGAGTTTTCGCCGCACTCAAACCACTCAAATGCATACAGCCAGAAGAGGTTGGGCTTCACGCCACCCGTAGCCTTTTTTATGAATTATCCTCTTTTACTAGATTGACTGGATTCATATTAGCTCCAAACACTAAAATAAAACAGGTCCACACTTAAGCCTGTTCTTGCAGCAACCCAACGTGGATCTGTCTGCTCCTTTTGTGATTCACATCTGAATTTCTTCTATTTCTATTATATAGTGCACAATGTCAGTTTGCAGCTATTGTAATAATGCCTTATAAGGCCAATCAATCTAGTAAAGCCAAAACAGAGTGAGTTCAGATGTTAAGCACCCAAAAACAAAAAAGATCCATTGATCTTGTTTAAAAAAAAAAAACCACCACAATTATAATAAACCTAAGCCTAAATAATAAAAAGGACGGAAAGGTTGAGAGGTACCGTTTTGTAAGTTATAGCAAGCTTTTTTAATCAATAAATGGAAGTTTAATAAGCAGCAAGATTTCAAACTCTTCATAATTTATATATTTCACTTTTTTACAAAGTAACTAAAATAATCAGTTAACGCATCCCTGCATCCCTACATTTGCAACTAAATGTATATTGCCTTTTTATAAGTATTATAATAAAGCATTTGTGAACTTTTTCATGAAATATTCTGTTAAAGACTCTTTATCCCATAAAGAGTCTTTATCCCATTTAACATCGTAATCAGGGTCCTCCATATATGGTGAGTGATTATGAAAAGTATGATCTGATATTTTAACCAGAACAGAAACCACGCTAACTTCTGCCTTTCTCACTTGCGTCTCTTTTTGCTGCTGTTTTGAGGAAGTCAGAGCAGCCATAACCTTTACTTTGGTCTTAAAAAGTTCCTCTACGTCACACAGTTCCGGCTACTGTTCGCCAGCCTAAGAGGAGCAGAACTGAACCGAAAAAGTCTGAGCTGTACGGAGTGAGCTCCCCAGGAGAACGAGGGGAAGTCAGAGGAGAGGCACATCTGCAGTTGGGAATCAGAGGAGGTCCATACCACGAAAAGAGGATCAGAGGACCGAAACTGCAGAGGAGGATCACAAGAACAGCAAATAGGCAGAAGAGGGCCATTGCAACATTAAAGTGTCAGAGGAGGACACTAAGAGTAAAGGGTCAGAGGAGAACCACACAGACAACTGAGGGGTCAGAGGAAGACCACATCAAGAGCAGAAAGTCAAAGGAAGACCACACCAGCAGCAGAGGGTCAGAGGAAGACCATTGGGTAAGCTTGCATGGTTGCTGTTCTCTCATCTTTTAATCTTTGGGATTGATATGCTAATATTCTTAATTTTATACTCACTGTTCATCACGGAAATATGAGTATGATGTCTATTTTGTCATCTTGTTCTGGTTACCTTTCAGAGGAATAAATACCAGTCATGTGGTTGGGATGGACATGGAGCAAATGAGGTCTATGTAGTTAATTCATAGTACACTATTGACAACCTTGGTTAAAAAATAGGTAAAGTTACAGGTCAGATCAGTGGGGATGTGACCATGCTCATAGTAAGGTTGCATCACAAATGTTAGTGCAACTTAGTTTAGTATTTTGATAAAAATGTCTTCTTCTTCTTATTTCTTCTTATTTGAAAGATATCTCGCATAAATTCTCAGGGCAAAGTGGACAGTCTTGCCATGTTCCCATTCTGTGACCATAATATTTTACAAATCTTGCTCACAGACCAATCTGAACAGTGCATTTTAATCAGTATATCATTAGGTCTGATTTACAGCTAAAAAGTGGCGATAGAAGAGGTTTTCTGGGAACAGGAAGCATGTGGTCTGTAGTGCGATAGGGACAGTCCATATGCTGAAAACAATACAGAGCAGAGAAGGGAAACCGTGGGCTGAGCTTGTCACTCAACCGCAAACACTAAGCAACACGAGGCTCAGGCGCTTCTCTTCACTCAAAAAAAGAAAAGAAAACATTTTGAGTCTATTTAAATATGTATGTCATCTTTTTCCAGTTATTGTTTTATGCTGATAAATATATACGGTGCATCTGGAAAGTATTCACTTTTCCCCCATTTTGTTATGTTACAGCGTTATTCCAAAATGGATTAAATTCATTATTTGCCTAATAATGAAAGAATGCATTTATAGAATTTTGAAATGATTCCCCTCAAAAGTGCTGATTTATATGCCTTAATGAATATTTCAATTAGATTTAATTAATTTCTTGGTTAGAATACCTTCTTATTTGTAAATACATATAAAAGTCCTGTTTCTCCAAACCAAAGGATTCTTTCAACATATCAAAGCTTTTGATGTGATCATCTTTTATAATTTGTTAAAAAAAACTGTTATAACTTTTGTTTTCCAGACCTTAAATCTCTGGTCTGTGCTGTTTGGTATAAAACGCTCCTTCGTATGACTCAACCGTTTGTCATCTGCCAATAAGGCCTGTACACGAACCTCAGGCATTGCGTTCAATATATTTCCATATTTTCCATATTCTGTGTCACACCAATACTGCAGTGCTCTGATATGCGCTGAAATAAAGTAGTTTTTCAGACAATGTAAAACCCAACCTCCTTTTTCTTTTGATAGTTGTAGAGTTTTGAATCTGATAGCTCTTTTGTCTTGCTATATAAATCTTCAGAGTGTTCTATTCTACTCTTTGAATAACCTGTTGGGGATGGAAATTGGGAGAGTCTGGAATAGATAGAGAAATCTGGGTAAAACAATCATTTTAATAATTTCTTTACAGTGGAAAAATAGGTTTATAGTGTTAGTATAAGATTGTTGACAATTCTTTATGGAGGTCTACACCAAAATATTTAAGGGATTCTGTTTGCCCAATATTATGAAGGAAATGCATCACTTTAGGTAGAAACATTTCTGGTTTGGCCAAAAAAAAAAAAAACATAATCTGTGTGGCAGGCAATTTTATGTTCCATCCCATAAATTGCAACGCCATGGATTGTTTCTGATTGCTGAATATACTGGGTCAATGGTTCCAATAGATTCTTATTGAATATTGTTATTATTTATTATTAAATCATCTATTTGAAATTTGCTCTGTGGTTTAAATCAAAAGCTTTCCCTGCGTCCAAACTTATTATTAATTTTTTTTATTTATTTTTTAATACCGTACATGTAAAGATTGTCTTGTGTTATCTTGGGTGTGTCATTTGTCTGATCATTGTGAATTAGATTTGGGAGTATTTTTTCCATTATTTTGGACATAATTGAGGTGTACATACAGTACGATAGTCCATGTTCATGTATGAGGCATAGTCGAGCCGATCCTTCTGATATCTTGGTCTTGTTTGAATTGTTTTTTCAGCCTGTTGTTTTCTAAACTTCCAAGCTAATCATTTTGAGAATTTTGTTTATCTTTCCTAATTTTTCATAATATCTCCAGCAACTTTAGTTTTTTCTGTAAATCATTTTTGTCTGCCTTTGTTTCTTTTTGGCTGAGGCAACAGCAATTACCCTGCTCATAAAAACTGCCTCTGCTGCATCCCATTGTCGGTTTCCTAAACATACGATTCAATGTCCTTGGTCATCATTTTTACAAATTGTGGGTCTAGCATTAAATCACCAAAGTGTGTGTTTTTTTTTTTTTTCCTGTTCCAGAGCTACAGTGATGTAAATAGGGGCATGATCACTATGTTTGACTCTGTAATTTTGGACCTATCTTTGTTGAAAATAAAAAGTAATCTATTCTATAATAGATGTTATGTGGGTTGGAAAAAAAGGTATATTGGTGGACATTAGGATCCATCTCTCTCCAGATATTGATCAATCCAATATTATGTATTAATTTACTTTATTTTTTCTATATTTATCAGTACTTTGTGAGCTTGTGACATCCAATGTTGGCTGAACATACTGTATAAGGTCATTCCAGTCACAGACAAGGGTTCCCTCAGAGTGATTTGCAATCAGATCTACAATTTTAGTATAGAAAGGGAGATCGTTTCTTGGAGGAGCATATACACTTAAGTAAACACACTTCCATTAATATTTACTTGGACCAGTAGTAATCTGCCATCTTTATCTTTATGTACATCACGTGATGCATGAAAAAATGAAAACACATTATTTTCCCAACGTCACTATTTTTGAGATTACGTCTCTCCTTCCTAATTTTTTGGCCACACATCAAGGAGTTAAACAGCTGATGCACGTGGGTGCAGTGGACATACAACAGGAACAGACTGAAGTTTTGAACAGAGACTTCTTGAAGTTATTCGACGTGCTTGATGAAATGGAAATCAAAATATTCAAACATCGACATGAAGATAAACAAGTTTAGCCGGCTGCTTCAGCTGAACACATGGCTGTCCAAAGAGTGTGCACCTAGAGGATTGCACGACATTGAGAACTTCTATCTATTCTGGAGACTAGAGGACCTGTTTAAGAGAAATGGCCAACACCTATGCAGAGGTGGATTGAGGGTGCTGACAGAGAACCTATTCCACGCTCTGATGCACTGGACTGGGCCTGGACAGGGCCCTGAGCAGCTAGTTAGAGAAGAGAGGAATGAGAGAAGAATTCCTGCTCCATCAGCCAGAGACCGAGCCAATGTTTCAACTTCAGCAGCACCACAACCACAGCCTCCACCAAAGGATTCATCAGCAGCCGCTCCACCACTACCAGCAAAGGATTCAACTCCAGCTGCTCCACAATCACCTCCACCGCCTCCAGCGAAGGACTCATCAGCAGCAGCACCAGAACAATCTTCAACGCATTCAGCGCAGTAGTTATTTCAATTCTTTCCCACAGCTCCTCATCAAAGGCGTTGGCCCCATCTGTGAAAGGCCCGGCAGCATCCCTGTCATCCCCCTCTGCCCTCAGAGCAGTCCTGGCTCCCCCCTGCAACATCTACTCCCACTACAGATTCCTCACTCTCCTTTCTATATTTACATTCTGAGCAAAACCAAAGCTATCTAACAGGGCACTGAAGGCTTTACTGAGACAGATATCATTCACTTTCACATGGATATTGAACTCTCCAGCTGTCACTATTTTATCTCAGTCTAACACTTAGTTTGATATAAAGTCAGATCATTCTGTTAAAAACTCTGAATATGGACCAGGGGCCAGTAGAGAACTATGAACAAAACTCCTTTTTGGTTTCTCCAATTTGGACATGTGATTGATAGCATAAGGCGAATGAGCAATATGCATTGTTAATTTTAGGATTCAAGAGTAGACTTGAGGGTCAGATCACTGCCACACCACCTCGGCCAATGCTCCTGATGGTCTGAAAGTTAACATGAGTGGGTGGGGTGGACTCATTTAGTCGTACATAATCATCTTGTTGAAGCCATGTTTCAGTTAGAGCTAGAAGATCTATGTTACAATCACAAGTAATTCATTAACTAAAAGCGATTTGGGGGAAATTGACCTATTAGTCCATATTTGACATACTTATTTATTTGTTTATTTGAATCATTTGTGAGTGCTATTTTTATTAAGTTATTTAGTCTGACGCCTGAAATAGCTTTTCTGAGATTTGAAATTTTAGCATTATTTGCACGAGGGACACACAGTCCCCCGGAGTTAGCGTTAACATATGTGCAGCTAAGCTCATTTGGAAGTCGGCACAATTGATGGAGGGTGAAAAGTTTTTTTGTTTTTTTTACTGACAGATGATTGGGGTCTCCAATTATATTTTCCAGGGGGCCAGATTTTTGGAGGGCAATGTTTTCTATCCACAAACAGCTCACAGTGGCACAATTCAACAACAGAAATCAACATAGGACTTTACTTTCAGATAAGTAAAAATATCATAACAATATTACATTACTAAAAACAGGACAAAAACACTATAACCCAGTGTTTACCAGGAACCTGACTTAGTGCAAAGCAGACCTGGACCAAGGCTAGGTTTAAACCAAGATTAAACGAACCATATCTACCAGAAAAACATGGATAAACTATAAAGCAGGACTAAAGCAGGACTAAAACAGGACTAAAACAGGACTAAAGCAGGTCTAAAGGAGGACTAAAGCAGGACTAAAACAGGACTAAAGCGTGACTATTTTAAAAATAAATGTAATTAGAACATTTGGTTCAAATTATATTAAAATTGTACCCTACAGTAGCTGACAAAAAAGAAGCTCACTTTGCTGTTTAGTGCATAAGAACAAATGCAGCTTGGTCACTTGTCTCCATGCACAGTATCATGCATGTTTTTGGAGTTTTGGACTAACCTGCAGCAGCCCCAAACCACGACCTCTATTCTTTCAACCAGCTTCACATCTATTAAAATTAGCCCAGACTGAGCATTGAAATATATGCAACGTAATGACATGGACAACGGGAAAAAGTTCCTGAAAGCACTAAACTGGTGACGACGGATCTGCACCTGAGAAATAATGTATTTTTATCTTCCCTTCACCTCCTTAGTCACGTTCGCTGTTTGTTAAGATGTAAAATGATGTGTGTTTTATGACAATCTGACACATATTAATGAAGAAATTAGCTTATCACAACAACCCTGCCTCCGTGTGGAGGGGGCTCCGGCTTCTCACCAGCCATAAGCCCCGAGCCCCCCCTGCTGCAGACAATCGAAAACTGGCTGAGCAAGTCAACACCTTCTACTCCAGGTTTGATGTGACCACCCCCTCCCCCACGGTGGCCACCTCCGCCAACCCAAACCTGGCCCCCCCCACCTCCCCCACCACTCTCTCAGTTCAGGAACAGGATGTTCACTGTCTATTTCGGAAATCCAACCCCCGAAAAGCTGCTGGACCAGACAGCGTCTCGTTAACCCCAGTCTTCACAGACATTTTTAACACCTCCCTGGGGTCATGCCATGTCCCAGCCTGCTTAAGTCTGCCATCATTGTCCATGTCCCCAAGAAGCACTCACTGGATTTAATGACTACAGTCCAGTGGCACTGATGTCTGTAGTCATGAAGTCATTTGAACGCCTGGTCTTGCCCCACTTCAAGTCCTTCACCTCCTCCCTGCTGGACCCCCTGCAGTTCGCCTACAGAGCCAACAGGTTTGTAGACGACACAATCAACCTGGCGCTCCACTTCATCCTGCAGCATCTGGACTCCCCGGGAACCTATGCCAGGATCCTGTTTGTGGACTTCAGCTCTGCATTCAACACCATCCTCCCTGCTCTGCTCCAGGACAAGTTCTCCCAGCTCAACGAGCCCGACTCCACCTGCAGGTGGATCACTGACTTCCTGACGGATCGGAGGCAGTGCGTGCGGCTGGGGAAGAATGTCTCAGACACTCGGACTATAAGCACAGGAGCTCCACAGGGCGGTGTACTTTCTCCTCTGCTCTTCTCCCTGTACACAAACTGCTGCACCTCCAGCCACGACTCCGTAAAACGGATTAAGTTTGCGGACGACATCACCCTCATCGGGCTCATCTTGGATGGGGATAAGTCTGTCTACAGGAGGGAGGTGGACCGGCTGGTGTCCTGGTGCAGCGGTAACAACCTGGAGTTCAACGCCCAGAAGACAGTGGAGATGATCGTGGACTTCAGGAAAGTCACATCCCCCCAGCCCCCCCTCGTCATGACAGACTCCCCCATCACCACCGTGGACTCCTTCCGCTTCCTCGGCACCACCATCACCCAAGACCTCAAGTTGGAGCCCTCCATCAGCTCCCTCATCAAGAAGGCCCAGCAGAGGATGTACTTCCTGCGGCAGCTGAGGAAAGCCAAGCTGCCAGTGCAGATGATGGTGCAGTTCTACACGGCCATCAATGAGTCCATCCTCACCTCCTCCATCACCGTGTGGTACGCCACAGCCAAGGACAAACAGAGACTTCAGCGCATTGTGCGTTCTGCTGAGGTGATCGGTGATTGGACTCATGAACACTTCTTAAACACCTGCCACTTTTAAATCATTTCTTAATGCATGCCCTTTTGATTGAATATATGTTGTTTTTATTTTTGCTCAGTGTTTTATGTTGCACCTTAATGCCAAGACAAGTTCCTATGTTTGTGAATTTTGTTCATTGACAATGGCAATCGACAAAGCCCGAAAAACACGCCGTTCTCCGTTGCCATGGCGCGTAATGTTACTCGTTGTCGAGCAGACTTCCAAACAGTCGGAGCACACGGTCCTTACACATGTTACATTTACTCGAAATCCTCAATGAAGTGGTTTATTGTACTGAAGTGGATTTATTCACATGTTTGTGCTTTGACAGAGCAGTGTTTCAGAGAAACTGGGCCTCTCTGGGCTGCCAAGACCTGCGGTGGAGCTGCCACAAAGCAGAGCAGAGCGCTGCAGCTGTGCGTCACAGGAAAATTATATATTTTCAATTATGGGAAACTGGGCCGCAGGCCAGACCAAATTGGGGCTTCGGGGTCCGGACTTGGCCCATGAGGCATATTATTGAATTGATTTTACTATTTTTAATAGTGTATTTTTATTTTTTTTCATTTCAAATAAAAAATAGAACATGTGCGAACATAGAAACAGCTGTCCCCATTGCAACCTCCCAATTTACACTCCCCAACATCCCCTCACTTTTTTGTAGAGCAATGTGTGGTGTGGGCTGTTTTGAAAGTGTTTTCATCCTGTTTGTGGTACAGCTAAAAGTAAGTCTGGTAGTGGGTGGAAC
Organism: Chaenogobius annularis; assembly: GCA_015082035.1. Lineage (NCBI taxonomy): Eukaryota > Metazoa > Chordata > Actinopteri > Gobiiformes > Gobiidae > Chaenogobius > Chaenogobius annularis. The sequence goes on from BJKM01000655.1 coordinate 213,380, forward strand.
GTTTGTGCATGTGTGCTGGCACACGAATGTCTCCATTTCCTCTAATACATTACACAACTGATACTTGGCCCAAAACAGGGCCTATGCACAGCTGTGTCTAACATGTGACCTCTGACCCCAACAACCTATCCTGTGGATTTATTTTTTTATTTGTGTCATTATTTGAGCATGCAGTTCACAGAAGCCCATCAGCAATCCCTTGTGTGAATTATCCATCACAATATTCTGGATTTGTGTAATACTAGTTAAGCCAAGTCAGACTAACTGAATCTTTTGCTTTATGGACAGTAGAAACATAGTTATTGAGCTAGTGACAAAACTGCTTCCAATCTGATGCTGATTTCGTTGCCTTAGCTTCTGCCCAGGCTTTGTCGATGTGGGATGTCTGAACTAAACTAGGGATTCTTTTTTATTTTTGACCTTTTTAAGAGGGGCATCTATGTCAGACATATAATTAAATGTTTTAATGAAACTGTGTTTGGTTCTGGATTACTGTGGGTAAAACTAATGGTACTATAGTACAGAAATTTGTGTTCATAAAAAAGACCTTTTAAGAGTTATACTTGATTTGGATTTGATTCATTTTGTGTTCCCCAAGAGGAAAGACATCGCTACTTAGGCAATTCTCAGGTTTGTTGCTTAAGATAATGTCCAATCATTTTGCTTTAAGTGGATCTTTAGGATTAGGTCAGGTGGGAGCAGTTTTTATTTATTTTTTATTTAACCTTTATTTAACCAGGAGAGTCCCATTGATATTAAAAAACCTTTTTTTCAAGAGAGTCCTGGCCAAGAGGCAGAGGCAGCAAATTTACATACAAACAACATTAAAATAACAGGTTATGAAAAACATTTGCAGGTTATTTATGAAGCCTCTAATGCTTTCGACTTGGATTTGAAGGCATTTAATTACAAGAGCTCAGTCAGTTTCCAGTCTTCCTCAGGAATCAGGAATCAGGATATTTTAATCGCCATTGTCAGTGAACAAAATCACAACATAGGAACTTGACGTGATTGCAAATGCGACATGAGAGACTTGCATAAAGAGCGCCAGTCATCCGGGCAGCCGTGCGGCACCTGCTGGGGAACTTGAACTCTTGGAAAATGAAAACAGTTTCAGCAAAAAGCATACATTGATACACAAAAAACAACACATATTGAACAAAGTACACAAGGTCACAAGTGATGGTAATTTTCATATTCGGGGACCGGTCACAAACAAGATAACAAGTAGATAAGAATAGTGGAATGTGCAGACGGTGAGTGAAGGCCAAATCTTGTTTTGTGTAAGTGTCTGTGTGTGTCTTCAGTACGGCCTTGAATGCCTGCTGCTTGCCAGTCTGGGGAGATAAGGAACAGGGAGAGAAATACAAGGACACAGGGGAGAAAAAGAGAAAAAAGTACTTTAGGAATCAGGAATCAGGATATATTCATTGCCATTGTCAATGAACAAATTCACAACATAGGAATGTGACTTGATGACAGATGCGACATGAGAGACATGCATAAAGAGCACCAGCCACCGGGGCGGCTCGCTTTCGCGCAGCGCCTACTCGGGTACTTGAACTCTTAGAAAATGAAAAAACAGTTTCAGCAATAAGCATACAATGATAAACAACACATATTGACTACATTACACAAGGTCAACATGATGGATCTTTTCAGTGGATATTGGGGCAGGGACACAGACAAGATAACACAAGATTAGGATGAGGAATGCGGGATGTGCAGACGGTGAGTGAAGGCCGAATCTTGTTTTGTGTAAGTGTCTGTGTGTGTCTTCAGTACGGCCTTGAACGCCTGCTGCTCTTCAGCCCGGGGCCAGATAAGAAAAGGGAGAGAATACAAGGGCACAGCAGCGAAAAGAGAAATAAGTACTTTAATACATTTTGTTGATCAATGGTTTACGATCAAATAATCCAATCGTTTCTGGTCCTCTGTGTGCGATCAGCTTGATTCATTGAGTTACTCCGTCCGACAGCGAAAAGTTCCAATTTCCTTGATTGAATCCCCCAAAGTCTTTTGCATCTCTGTGATCCAAAATAAGATGTCACGGTTCAGATCAGTGAGATCTGAGAGCGAGATCGAGAGCTTTGTCTTTCGACTCAGCTCCTTCTTCACCACAACAGACCGATACAGCGACCACATCACTGCACAAATTACATTTTTAATTCTGAATTCACATCTTGTCTGTCAGGGTGGTGATGGCTCCTGGGCCCCTCCTGCTTTGCCTGTATCTGGCCCTGTCTGCTGTGGCCCCTGTCTGGACCCACTCCATCCACAGTGAGTAGGACACATAAGACACATATCTGCTTCTTTGGTTTGGGAATGTGTGGAAACGACAGCATAATTACATTTTCATTGTTATTGTTATTATTATTATTATTATTATTATTATTATTATTATTATTATTATTATTATTATTATTATTATTATTATTATATTTTTTAAATGATTTTGGGCCACTTTTCTAAAAAAAACAAATCCGTACATTGAATTAGATCAAAATTTTACATTTTGTTCATTGTAAACCATACAATGTATCTAAACGACTCATTAACTTCCTGCATGTTCAAAACTGCCGAACTGATAAGCTTCCTCTCTTCAAAGTTTAATACGAATATCAATTATTATTTATTCTACTTGGCCAGGTGGTGTCCAAAGCCTCATTCACACATAGTTCCCGTGAAATAAACCAGTATGCTCAATTACCAATCCCCGAGCATTCCTGGAATACACAGGCCTAAAATCACCTACTGGTGCAGCTAATATACTTTTAACTATCTAAATTTATTGACGAAGAAGGTTTTAGAACTTTAACCGGATAAATATCATTGAAAAGGGACAGCTGAGAAACAGCTTATAAGCTTAACAAACATGGCGGCAGGTGAAAAACTGTTTACAATCTCTTCAACGCAAACAAATAAATGGTCATCATCTTTGTGAGTCAGAGGAGCGTGTGTTTGCAACTAAACGGAGACTCTGATAGAAAGCAGTTTTTTGGTTTATGTGTCGGACCAATTCCCAGTCATTGTGCGTTTAATAAAAGAAAAACAAAGTTAAATTGGCCCCTGTAGTCTACATCACAGCTGTATCTTGTGTGAAGCCAGCAACTGTTGAAAACGTCACCACGGCACGGCGGTTGCCGTGACAGTACCGGCGGGTTTACAGCTTTATTCACATATTGGATGACCTGGCACTAATCCTGGGTATATTACTAGGTAAATGCAGGAAATTCAGTTACTCTTTTAGTCACACATGTCTCTGCTCTGGCAAAATGCCAGGCAAATCCCCGTGTCAGGGTACTCCTCCGGTTGCTCTTGTGGTGGGGGAGTGGTTGCCCCCAGCACCGGGTCCACTTCCGTCAGGCTCGTTTGGCGCGCGGATCGCAGACGGCAGGTTTTCTGAGAGGCGAGCACAATGTTCACAGGACACCGGGGATGCTAACGCATCCTGGGCATGTTGCAGCCCGAGGCTGACTGTCTGTCCCAGAAATGTTCTTGCCACACGTGCAAGCTCTCCGTGGTACGTTCTTCAGGATGAAAGACCCATGACTGAGAGAGAAGAAAAAACTCTCTTGTGTCCCTTGGCTTAAACTAAACTAGCTAAAATAAGTTAAGAGACAAAGACATTCTAGTGGAACCAGGAAGCTAACTTTACTCTCTCCCCCATAAGTCTGACTGTGCCCATCAGCATGCCGGTTGACTGAAACACATGCACATATGAGCAACTTTTCTTTTTTTAAATGATTTTTTGGCCCTTAGGCTTTATTAGACAGGACAGCTTCAAAGTGAAATGGGGATGGGAGAGAAGAGAGGAGATTAAGTATAATGTCAGTGCCAGGATTCGAACTGTGGCCGGCTGTACATGGAGCCTGGCATGTGGGCTGCCGCCTTAACCATTCGACCACTGGGCAGCACCTTTTACATCATTTCAAGTCCAAGCAATTGGGATCCAGGACGATCATCAAACTGGCCTCATCTGTGGATCAGTGCAACTGCTTTTTCGTCACCGGAGGAGAGCCTCAGAGCCAGACAGACTTTAGATCAAGTGGCCCTCCTCTGTTGCTGAGCAGCCTGATGTCTTCAGTAACAACCTTCTGCAGACGTCAGCTATGCTGGATACTGGATACTCAGGGCCCCACGACTGTCCTCTCCTGCTTGTAGCACTCCCACATTTCAGTTTTGCTAACAAGATCGTCTTAGTATTAACTTTAACTCTAACACATAACTAATTTTAATATTTAGACCTATCTTAGCTTGTGTCTCCACCTGTTAATGAATAATTTGCATATTTCATATTTTGTATTCATGTTTATCTGTTTAATTGTTTAGTCAATAAATCTACATAAACCACAGTTGGTAAAGTGTACATTCATTCCCAGAAAAGGAATGCACCTCAATTCCACATCAATGTCACGGTTATGTTCTCACAAACCTTCAGATTAACTAACTATTAAATGAATTCAGATATTTGATTTGGAGAATTTGTAATGACCTAAAATAAGCTGGTTCCCCACATAACTCTTAAAATATACAAAATAAACTGCTGTGTCATGTTCGAAATCTTGATCCAATTCTTTAATAAATTAAAATTTTCAATTTCTTTGAACGTCACCCTCTTTCTTAAGTGGGAATACATGAATAACACTACAGTACTTGGACTAGTAGTCATACTACATTTTTGAAGATCACCTTTTGGATCATATTATGAAGGTAAACTAACAGTCTAAGAACTGCATCAAAAACTCGTCATTATAAGCAATTATTGTCAGCTACGTTTTAGTTTGACTCAAAGTAGGGGCACATCTTTTTTAATGTGTGCATGTTTTTTTTTTTTACTTTTGTGAGGTTTTGAATTTTGGTACATGTTTTGAACTTGTGTGTGTTTTTGAATTCATGCTTGCTTTCAAATTTGGTTGCGTGTTTTGAATTTGTATGTGTTTCAAATTTGGGTGCGTGTTTTGGAATTTGTACATCTTTTGGAATCTGTGTGTCTTTTACAACTGTTGAGTTAAAGATTTTATGCCATAGTGTGGAATATTCTCGGCAAAGCAATAACAAGGTTTGTATCCTCCACAAGTAAACTTACATAGTGCACCTTTGCGTTATGTTTTACTAGTATGTTGATACACATTTTTACACATGTTTTACCTCACTTTGAAACATATTTAAAAAATTTTTTTTTTAACTTTTTACACCCAAATGTGGATAGCATAACTCAACTTAAATCTTTGCATCTACTAGTATAATTCAACAAGACAAATTAAAAGTTTAACAGTAAATAATACTTTAAAACTACATCTAGGTCTTATTTTAACTACACCAGAAGTACCAGTATCTGTCCATCCCATGGCTACCACTAATCATTGTCCAGAAAGCTCCATCAAATGTATTTTTTTATTATTCGATCTGTATATTATGTATATTATATATCTACTTGAGTGATAAAAAGTATATATCTTATGTCTGAGTATTACATGTGCTGTTTATTTCCTTTGCAGATCTTACATGCTACTACAACTTCAACCAGCGCATCAACTGTGAGTGGACCAGTGACAGCTCAGACATATGCAAAATTAAAGCGCACAAAGTCAACTTCTACAATCTGTAAGCAACAGCATCTACACACGCAACACCATCCACACCCGCAATACCATTTACACGCGCCACACAATTTACACCCGCAATTAGACTCTTCAGTTAGCCTAATGTTAAACCAATGCTAATTTGGAGATGCTAATTGTAACGTTAGCATTAATCAAAATATACACTATTTGACACTATAGAGTGATAAATGTATTTACCAATAGTGACCCGATGGATTGTTCAGTGACTCTTTTGTTTCCTTTTTATGTTGTTTTTGCTAATGTATCTCTATGGACATCTAGCACACAAGCAACAAAAATGGCAGATTTCCATGATAACAATTGTTTTTGACATTCCATCCAGGTTGGGCTCTATCCCATATACACGCAACACCAACACATGCAACACCATCTACATTCGAACTACACAGGCAACACCATCTACACATTTAAAACTATCTACACAAAACTTTATAGGCCTCCCATGGATTAAAGTTCTTGTTCCCTGGATGATTCGTTTGTTTAGTCTGGAATCGGGCTCTGTGTTTGAAAAGTCAAATTCTTTCAAATAGTTTAAATGTTCAATTCAAATATTTTCCCATAAATTCAAGCTTGTCTCTGCTTTTCCTTTCAATCAAATGTTTTATTAGTTGACAAAAACATGTACTTTGTCATTTAGTTGGCCAGTGATCAGTTGGTTTTCAGCATCAAAACATTTACAAAAGTCGCCACAGAAAAAAAGATTACAGCACACATTCGCTGTGGCATAATTTCACTAAGCTTCTGCCATATTAAAATATTCATTTGTATTATTTTTCACCAATCAATCTTGTATTGATAATGTGAGAGAGTGACCACTGCACAAAGCCTTCTCCAGCTCGTCCCAAACACCCTCACTGGGGTTCAGATCGGTAGTAGATCCGTTTCTGCTTCTCCGTAGATGTTTTCTCTGCTCAATGCCAATGATTTGACCCTTCTCAAACACACTGAAATCTTTTCCATGACCACGGGATTTGTCTTTCCACATGGTTGTTTCAGAAATGAGAAGTCGCTCACTGCATCAGTTGGTTTAAATGCCGTGTTGCAGCTGAAATATCATCACCTGCAGCAGTTATCTAGTAGGAGCAGAGGACCTACTGGATTTGCTTAGTTTGGACAGGCAGTAAATAAAACAATATGTAATTAACAACATGAACATCGAATTGCCCAACTAATAATCTAATAATAGATGGCAATATATAAATAATCTTCAACAACAGTCCTATGAATGCAGCCTGTGGTTGTGATTTCCATATCTGAACATGGATGAAGTGATCTGACTGCACATACTGTATTTCAGCTCAGTCTTTACAGACTACAGCTCAGAGTGCTTGTTGGAGCCCTTAGACCGACCAGGACGGAGGAACTGCTCCCTGCTCTTCCAGAAGAGGGTAAGATCAAAGATTGAAAGATTAATGTTTGTACGTTACTTTGTTTTTTGTGTGTTATGTTTTGAAAAATGCTGTTGTGTGAGGTGTGCCTTACTCTGGGCTCACACCGCATGCAATCCAGCTGCAGTGCAGTGACTTTTTCAGTAAAGTTGTCGAGAATGAGATGAAGCAAACAGGAGCGCGGGTAAAAGATATCTAACGTTGTTTGAAAATCAAGCCTATATATTCACTCTACTACCTTTACTACCTCCGCAAATGAACATCACGTCATAACCGTTGATACGGGGTCACAAAGTGCGTTGCACCGCACCATAGCTGTTATTTGAGACCATGGACGACGAGAGATAGATTGAAATAAAACGTTGGTGCTTACCCATAGTTTGAAGAAAAATCAAGATGAAAAAGTGAGGAAATAGTGCTTTATTTACCAGCACTTCCTATATACATGCTTGGTTATCGCGTGAACTCCCGAATTGAACTTGTGGTGTCGCGAGGTTGGCAGTCAGACTCTGTGACAGCAACAGCACAGCAGTGCTCAGTTCGATTTTAATCCCTACTGACCGCCAGAGGCAGTGCATAAAGCACTGGATGATCATCCTTGCGTATACACAGGTCGAGAATGAATAACAACAATGTCACCTTTGACATCCAGGACACCGGCAGCTCAGTCCCTTTTCACCTTCTCGCATGCAGGTTGTATATGTGCTTGTTGTTCGGCTAATATATTGCTGTTTCCACAAATTTGGGTTAGATTTTGCCGCTTGTTGCCCGTTAGCCCTGTGACTGTTGTACAGTCGGTGCTGCGAGTTTGCTCGCCATCCTGGGGCTGCACAAGTTTGTCGGACCTGTTGTAATTAGAAGGAGGTATATTTACGTTGTTTTCTACAACTGGTAAGTTTCCCCTCTAATGCATTTCTCCGTAGCTGTGTACTCGTTAGATTTTAGTTGAGTTTTGAATCCGTACAACTGTACTCGGTTTTGTTTATCCGTGCTCCTTTTGTTTGGGTTTACGGATACAGCCACATGGCTTTTATGTTCTGTTAACTATAGCCGTGTTCGAGTTATTAGTTCTGAACTGCTTTATTTTACGTTTTTGACCGTTGTTTTCAGATGGTTACACACCATCAGTGGCATATTCGGCTCGACCTGGTTGTATTACCTGTAGCTGGTTTGTGTTTATATTGGGTCACTAGTGGTGTTCTCAGCTCGACCTGATCCTGCGATGTCTCCCGTCACCTAGTGGGTCATTTGTGGCGTTCACTGCTCGACCTTACCCCGCTGCGCCCCTCTTACCGGGGTATGAGTTTTGTGTTATAGAGTCGCTAGTGGCGTTCCGCTCGACCCGACTCCATTGGGCTCCTGTAATATAATGCCGGAGTCCCTGTATTGCCGGTCCTGCCTCGCACCGCTGCAGCCGGACGATGGGCATGATCTCTGCCCTTTTTGTCTTAGAGTGGATCATCTTCGGAAAGCCCTCTCTGATGATGCTTGCTCCAATTGTTCCATTATGCCCCGACCTGTGCATGTGGCTCGCTTGGCTGCTTTAGAAGACATTTCAGACTGGTCGTTTGTGGCACTTCTGAGTCAATTACCGGCTGGCCAGACTGGGGGCCAAAAGCGGCCATCCACGGCTACTCAGGGTGCCGGCCCTCCCTCTAAGAAAAATAAGGGCTCTGGGAAATTAGCTGCGCAGGTGACATCTGAACTGGCCCATATGCGGGCCATTATCCAGAATCTCAAGACTGATGCCAGTCGGGTGGTGGCCCAACGGCAGAAGGGGCATGACACAGCCTCAGTGTATGATGAGATATTTGTGGCTAATCAGACCTTCTGAAATCCAGAATCTCTGAATCTGGCTCGCTGGCCGACAGTGATGACACTGTCACAGCTGCTATACGGACGGCACTTGCCCGCTTGAAGCTGTCCACGGCATGAGGTAGCACCCTCTAGCGCCTTCTTTCTGCGCCAGTCTACAGCATCCCACTTAGCAGTTCCTCCCTCTGAGGAATTATCAAGGAACTGTATGCCTGTTGGGCAGGCCCAAAGGCATTTTCAATGCCTACTTTGGATGGCAGGGTCTTAGCACTGATGCAGGATCCACAGAAATTTGGCCTTGGACACATTCCGTCAGTGGAGCCAGCTATTGCCTCCCTCATTGTCCATCCAGAGGAGACTTTACAGGCTAATGCCCGGTGTCCACGGCCACAGTGCCGCGTTACAGATGACCTGCTTTGTAAGGCGTACAATATGGGAGCTCGTTTGGGTCGCATTGGGAACTCCTTGTCTCATTTGATGCTAGGCCTGTCTGTTTCCCTTGAGACGGTTCCGGTGGACCAGCCAACACATGCCTCCTTGCAGGCTTTCACCCTCATGTCAAAGGAACTAGGGCATCTGCTCTCAAAGTTAGAGCAAGCCCGCCGCCAAGTGTGGCTGGCACAGTCTCTGAGGCCAGTAGAAAGATCTTGAGGGGTGTTCCAGTTCTTCCTGGAGGACTATTTGGAGCGGCCGCCCTGGAGGCTCTGGAGCGCACGGCCCAGACAAGCCGTACCCGGCAGCAGTTGGCGCGGCTTCATAGGGGGGGTTCTCGACGACTGGCTCAGGCTGCCCCTCCCGTTTCTTCACTGAGGTATGCACCACCACCCCATCACTCCCCGACGTTCATGGCTCGGACTCGCACAGACCCCAAAGCCTGGGTTTTGTCTGTCCCTTGCTTCCCGTTCCTCACAGCCCAGCCGTCGCCCCCACAAGCCACAAGTCGAGCGGCCTCCAGATGAGGCAAGGCAGGGCAAGGCAAGTTTATTTGTAGAGCACAATTCGTACACAAGGCAATTCAAAATGTTTCACACAACAGGAAAAATCACAGAAATCATAAAACCTTAATTTAAAGAATTATAAAGGTGCCATTTTCAGACTATCCGTCAAATAGTTTAATACATAAAAGAGAAGAGTGCAAAGAAAATCATTTCAGTCATATGCACAGCCAAACAAAATCGTTTTTAGCTTAGATTTGAACAATGCCAGAGTAGCGGCCTGTCTCACATCCTCAGGAAGACTGTTCCAGATTTTAGCTGCATAAAACTGAAACACAGTTTCCCTTGTATACAAGCAGAGCTGCTTTGAAGACTATTCTCTGAGCCACTGGGAGCCAGTGCAGAGACCTGAGCACAGGACTAATGTGATCGTACTTCCTGGTTCTAGTCAGGACCCGAGCAGCAGCGTTCTGGATGTACTGCAGCTGTTTTACAGCTCGTTTGGAGAGGCCAGTGAGCAGGCCGTTACAGTAGTCTAATCTACTAGAGACAAACGCATGGATAAGTCTCTCCAGGTCTGGTTTAGACACTATACTTTTGATGTTGGCAATGTTTTTAAGATGGTAAAAGGCTGCTGGTTAAAATTCAAGTCTAAGTCCATTATTACCCCCAGATTTCTAACTTGATGTGTAGGTTTTAGAGCGAGACTCTGGAGGTGACTGTTAACACTTTCTCTTTGTTTCTGTGGGCCAAAGACGATGATTTCAGTCTTGTCTGAGTTCAGCTGGAGAAAGTTGTTTTGCATCCACACACTGATCTGTTGGATGCAGTGACAGAGTGAATCCACTGGTCCATATTCACCTGCCGTCAGTGAAACATAGATCTGAGTGTCGTCTGCGTAATTGTGATAGGACACATTCTCGCTGCGTATCAACTGACCTAATGGCAGCATGTAGAGCTTGAACAGAAGGGGTCCCAGCATTGACACTTGGGGCACCTGTCAAGAAATTATACACAACGAGTGTAGAATAAACAGTTGTATCATTCAGCAAAACCACAGATTCAGACAACACTCATCAGAACAGTTTCACCTTGCAAAGAAATGACACACAGTCACCACCGGTATTCAGGTTTAACGTGCGCACGGGGAGGTCGTGTGAGATCCTACTCACACCCCAGCCACTACTATTGCTGAGTTAAGTAGACTCCCACCCGTCCTCGGCGTGCTCAAAGCTTTTATTTAGTTTACACATGTAGGCGGTGCTTGGGTACATAAGAATACATTTTGAACAAGCGTAGGCACAATTCCTCTTTTTCGTAAGTTACGACTCAGACTGGATTTGACCGGTCTGCGACCACAGCGCGCAGCCCTTTAGACACATATATACTTCTCTGGTGCAAAGCTGCAGAGTGCTAGTTTCGCACTTGCCGAGAGACCGCACACTTCCTGTTCCATTATGTAGCTGAGATGCTCTGACACACTTTCAACAGGGGCACACAAAGGTCAAGATACAGCTGAACATTTGTATAATTACTGTCTTTGCTTTAGCATATATGTACATTTTCTCAACAGCACCCCACAGGTCAGGGGCATCTGGTCTGAGACACAGTTACCAATTTCAACAAAGTACTTCCTGTCTTCCAGATAGGACTTTAATCAGTTTAGGGCAGTGCCAGTGATGCCCACCCAGTCCTCTAGTCTCTGTAAGAGGGTCCCATGATCGACAGTGTCAAAAGCAGCACTCAGATCTAATAGAATTAAGACAGTGTTTAGGTGGATGTCATTTATCACCTTGACAAGAGCAGTCTCTGAGGTTGCAGGGCCTCCATATGAGGTTGCAGGACATTTGACCCCTGGACAGCTGTAGTACTGGATGGTTCATTCCCCGGATATTTGGATGGTATCTACGCTGTCCGGAGGGTATCGTCTGCAGTTCGGCCGCTGTCTTCCTGTTCCTGGTCGGATCCGAATGACCGTTGTTCAGGACCCGGCCAAGGCGCAGACGAGGAGTCAAAGATGTCTGAAGTAGAATTGTTTTTTATTCTTCTGTAGAACCTTCCAAGTCTTAGCTTTTTCACATGAAATTAAAACTTTCTCCTTCTCTTTATCTTCTTGTGTTTTTCTTCTGTTTTCCCTTCTTCTCTATAAGATGTGTGATTTGTTCTTTCTTTTCAGATGAAGGGGAGTGACGTGCTGTCTCTTAACCTGTCATGTACCCATCTGTCACAGAGCCTGGTCAAACAGTACCATCTTTGGCGTATCGGTGAGTTCAGTGGACATATCAGTACTGACTCAAAGGCGGACTTTAATGGAGCCAGTAATGGAGATGCCCACACACAGGCCCCATTGCACCACACAATTGTCGCATTGAGAAAAAAGTTTGCCATTAAGCTCTGAACAATATGTCTCACTTGAGGTAAAGATCTACAGGGTTCCAACAGATCCCGGAAAAACCTTGAAAATGAGGAAAAAGTCCAAATGTGCTGGAAAAAATTATACTTTGTTCTTCAAAATGTCTCCGTCATTAGTAAATTAGTAAAAAGAGATGTTGAATTTTCTAAACCACTCATCTAAAACGCATCCCTCATACTTTATACCAAACGTTGAGCAATTAATTTATTTCACAGTATAGAGGTTACGTGGTTATTTAGGTCATTTTACTGTAAGAATGGCCTACATATAAAAAATTTAATGGGTTGAGCCCTATAGGCCTGAGATGGAAGTAATATTCTGAAGTGGTTTGGGGTCAGTGGGTCAAATACACTAAAGGCTATTGAAGAAAAACTTTACCAAACAAAATGGCTTAAAAATACAAAAACATTTTAAAACTAAATATAAAGGGCTGAGTAAAATTCTAAAATAAATCCCAAATCGATCCCAGTTGTGCTACTGTAAGCCCGTTAGTATTATCTGTTTCCTGTTTATCAACGCACAACGCACAACGCTTGCATCAAGAGAGATTAGATTACTGTTGCAAAATGCATTTTACGTGATCCAAACCCAATGCATCACATAAGGATATGTTACAACAAGGCATGGAGGTGCAGAGAAGTAAAATAAATGCAGGAAAAGCTGAGGATAAACTGGAAATTGTTTCCAGGTTACTCTGAGATCGGCCTAATGATTCTGGTATTCTGATACAATTTAGTCCTGTGAGCCAGGAGTTTAGCTTGATGACATTAAATGAACCATTCCAAAGTGAAGTGAACTGGTCCAGTTTGAACTGAGACCAGTTCCCACGCTGGGATGATGTACTATGCTCAAAAAATGTATAGCCTAAACAAGCGCTAAAGATCGTGTTTGTGTTGGCAGGCAAGCTGGATGCCCCTGGTAAACCTGTCGTAAATGGAAGCAGCCTCTGCTGGGCCCCTCCAAAGGCTTCTGCTCTAAATCCCACGACAATTCTAAAGTACAAGCTGCAGTGGACGATCCAGCCGAACCCGTGGGCGGTATGCACTCACCTGAACGAACACAAACTAGCACAGATAATGTTTGTGGCTGATAGTTGCTCTCCTCTCTTTAGGAGGACCGGTCCAATTATGTATATGGGTGCAAATGTAAGGAGCAGTGCCAGGCAGAGCTGCTGACAGACCTGCAGAGACACTCCCTGGTGCTGGGTCGCACGTTCAGTGCACGTGTTCAGGTCATAGTGCTGAATGAGGACCTTTTCGAATGGAGTGACTGGGGCCCCTTGGTGTCCTGGGAGTCTGCAGTGGGGGACAGTAAAGAACAATATGGTACTTTACTCCCTACACCAGTACACCCTTCTGTGCTCTCCTTTACTTTGTGCTCTTCCTCAGCCACACGCACTCCAACAACACTACCAAATGTACCTACATTTCTATTCTAAAGCAATGACATAGAGAGGAATATAAACTTAGGCCTAACTCTTCTGCACATTTTGATTCTTTACATGCATACATTTATGTGCACATTTTACAACTTCCAGACAGAAAAGTGCAGTTTATTGCCACAAAAACATCAGCAAATATAATTTTCTTCTACAGACAATGTTATTTAATGTTCTTTTTAAGCATTATATATATATATATAATTCATATATATAAAGATATATAAATAAATAAAAAAGTAGTCTATTCTAGTCAATCATCAGAAGTATTTCAAGCCACATTTTTTACTAAAAAATTGTAGTGCTGGCCCTGATGGGCTGGAAAAAGGTGTACCACAGGGTTCTACTTTTGGCCCCCTTTTATTTTCTATTTTATAATCTCCCTCAAGAGTGTAAAAATTTTTAAGTACATCTATATGATGAAGATACTGTTGTCTATTTCCCAAACTCCAATTCCTTTCTTCAGAACAAATTAGAGATAGATTTCATTTCAATTCAAAACTGTCAGAGAAGGAGAAACCTAAAATTAAAGAAGAAACCTAAAATGAATATGAATGTCTCTTTATGTATGCTTTTTGGCACACATCATTCTCTTCAATCTGCTGAATTTAATGTGTATTATGACGATGGTAGGCTTGGCTCAGAATTACATTTCAAGCCACACATCGATTACATACCAAAACGCACACACACTGTTTAATACCCCTGTATAGATCATCAAATTGTTTAACATAACAAGTACGAACGAAGATAATAACCCAACTAATTTGACTAATTATTGACTATGCAGAGATAGTGTATCAAGATACATCCATCTTTCATCTAAAAACATTGAATGTTCTATTTAATACTCTTTGCAGATTCTTCTTAAAATGTCCATATTGAACAGTTTGCTACCTTTTATGGCCAAGTGCTGACTTTTACCTGCTTCCTTGTTTTGTCACTGGTGCATGTGATGCTGCACAGATTCAATGGAATTGTTGCCTCACCAAATCAGTCATTGTCTGCATTACAGTGGCTTAAATGTACAGCAACATAGTCGTAGCCTATAATGGACTAAAATAGGGTCGCGAGAGGTGACCAATAGCGGTGTTACCCGATTAACTACCACTAAGCGCTTAACCCAATGAAGAAATTTTGCCCGGTTAACTGACACGTTTAATTTCACCTTGTTTTCTACTTCTAATTACACAACTGCGCAATCAGATGATGCTGCAGTATTTATGGACTAATATTAATCACACATGGTTTATTTAACAAGGATTTTATGTTAGAGAAGAAAACAGACTGGATTATTCATCTTTTTGCAACATATGGGAAATTATCGATCTTTTACCTACAAAAGCTAAGATAAGCCGTTAACATTAGTGACTTTACAAGACGTTTATAGGAGCTTTTATTCAGCTATGTGTGTGCACAGTTCAAAGACCTGTTGCTGTCGCTGCTCTGCATTTACTCATGTATTCATTAATGCTTTAACGTAAGGCAACGTGGTCTAATTGTGATTTGTATAGTAAAAAAAAAAAAGCACTGTGTTGACTGACTATTGACCACAAAGGGCTCCAACTACCGGTCAAAGAAAGAATTGAAAACATGCATCCTTCGTGACCAATTTAAAAAGGTGGGTCACCAGAAATTTCTTTTTAAAACCACTGATCTATTGATGGGTCCGAGATGATGTCACACACTCATTGCTACTGCCATATTGTGGAGGGAAACTGCATCTATACTGTGGGCTGTTTCAACAAAAAGTCTCATGACTGTGGTCAGGAGAGACTAGTGACTTTACAGAAATCACTCCAGACTGTTTCAGGTAATTAGCAGCTGGCTAATGCTAGTTTATGTATTATTGTGTGGCTATAATAAAAAACATTAGCCTACTTGCGGACAGTTTTCACAAGCCTAATTTCCTTTTTATTAAAGATTTTTTGCCCCCAGGATTAATTTGACAGGACAGATGAGAGAGAAAGTCAAGATCGAGATTTGAACTCAAGACACTGCGGTCGGCTAATGTCTAACTGTCCGGGTGTTATATTTGAGGATCAGCGAGTCACTCACCCGCTTGAAAGCTTTTGGGGGCTTGTAAATGTCCGCAAAAGTTTATTGTGGCAAGTTGTCTCTGCTTTTAAGTGCAGTCACGTCAGCAACTCGCCGCCGTAGATAAGGATCAAAGCCCTTTACTTCTGCCTTCAAGTGTCAACACTTCACGTTCTATTGTATGCAGTTTGTCATGACAATCTAAAAGCGGCGATAGGCAACAGCATGCTGTGATGTTTTTAAAATAGCGATGTCAACAGTCTCAAGTCTCCTGAAACCCATGGCTAGGGACGTTTCCATAGGAACGGTACAGCGCGAAGTCGTGGGGTCCGGTGCGGTCCGTGCTATTTCCATTGCGCAAAATAATCTGTACTACCCGTTTAAAGAGTCTGAAGGGGGCCATGAGAGGTACTAGCTTCCAGGACGGGCTGGGTCGCTTTAAGTTCATGTAGTGGTTTAACGCAAGATGATTGGACAAGTGAGAACAAAAGAGAATGCAGACTCAGGTAAAAATGAAAAGGCAACAAACAGATATAAATGAACCAAATGCTGTCTTGATCTGGTGACAAACTGCTATATTTCCAGTGATGATTTTCGGTGATTAATGTTTCTACTACTATCCAAGGCAACACATTACACAAACAGACTTGAAAACATGGCATAGAAGTGCAGAAAAGTAATGCAAAAAAGGTGGCAACACTGTTAACTCTAGTTTTAGTCTTCCACAAACATAGAATTACTAAACATCTTTTTGTGCATAACCAAGCTCTTTTGAAGATAAAGAATAATTCAAGTATGATTTAGGGCCAGGGCTTGTGGAAAAGTGGCTTATCTAGCTAGATACAAGGCCTATAAGGATAATTAAACCTTAATTAAAACAGGGTTCATATTTACTTTATAAATGAGTAGCCTTGGAGATGAGCAATACTGAATATTGAAAAAAGAACCTAGTGTCTTCTGTTTTCATCCTCTTAATAATGAGGATCAGACATAAGTTCTTTCTCTCTCTTTTTTTAAGGACATTTGGGTCAGTTGGCTCTATTGAAACATAACCAAAAACATCTCGGGTAAAGGTCTAGGTTTAGATTCATTGCCAGTTGCAGTTTGAGAGCCGCGTTGGAAACATGCACAAAAAGCTCAGTGCACAAGAAACCTTAAAAACAACCACATAAACAACAATTTCAGTCTTTTTTTCAACCTCCATACAACCTGTGTTTGTGCATGCAGAGTCAGATGGAACAGGGTCTGGGGGAGCAGCTTGGTGGACCACCGGTGGGGTCTTGGCTCTCTTTTTGATTCTCATCCTGATCATGTCCAGAACCAACTGGTGAGTACCTACCCAGCCAGTGACCCCCAGTGACCTGGGGTGTGTGATGGGGATGTGTACTAAGGTTTTGCTTCTCTGCAGGGTGTTTGTGATGAAGTTGGTCAAAGCCGCACCTCTCCCGAGCCCAGCCCCCTCCGTCCTCAAGATGGTGAGACAGACACTACTGGAGACATGTGTGCAATCAGTTAGAAGAGTCATTACAACAACAGTTCTGTTGTTGTTGAGTACAATTTCTGTGATGTTATCATGTTTACGCATCAAAAACATTGTGTTTAGCTTCATCTGCATTATTAGCAGAGCTGTAGTTGAGTCGAGAATTTTAAAGTCTGAGTCATGCTCAAGTTTTCATTGTTCTAGGCCAAGACCAAGTAACTTAGAAGTAGTCTGAGTTATCAAAGTTTTCTACCAAACATCAATGACCAGAGATTTAAGATCTGGATAGCTAAAGGTGTAAAGCAGAGCTTCTCAAGCTTTTTCTGGTGCGCTCCCCTTAGGAGATAAAAAATGTATCTGCACCCCCCTCTTCCCAAAATATTAGCCTCAAATAACAGTAATTATTAGAGGAGCAGTACGCTTTGAGAGATGACTAATCCAAAAATGTAATCCAAATAGAAGAATACCTCGGGATTTAAACAATCTAATATTAATCATTTTGATACTTCCCATCAGCAGACACAAAACGCACTACTGCAATGTACAGCAGACTTGAATTTGATTGATGTGTGGAGGAATATGCATCCGAATGACATTCTTTTGCTGTTCAGTATCCACTTTTCTTTCTCAAGAATTGATTTATTTTCTAATTTCAGCACTTGGTAACCACTTGGTAACCACTGATTCCTGTGATTACCAATTCTTGGTATAGCTGCAGTATAATTTCTGATCATGCTAGTTTCTTTTCAGTTAAAGAAACTGAACAGCTATTGGTTCTGTGTTTATTAAAATTGAAAAAATAAAGAAATATATATTTAAAAAAGAAAGAGATCATCAAAACATACAAACGACACGAAGATTTTAAAATCTTAAGATACTTGGCTTATGATCAAGGTAATTCATAATGTCTGAGATAATGAGTGAGCTGCTCTGATCATATTTGTACTGCTCTGACATTGGAAGCGACGGGCTTCATTGGGCACGTGCCATGAGGCTTTCGTGGCGTCCACCCATACTCAAAAGTGCATTTTTATTCAAACAACAGAAACACATCTGAACAACATCACAGTAACAGCAGTGTCCCCACTGTAGAGAAAATGACACAACCAGAGCAGCCTACTTCCTTGTTTTGGGACTGCTCTAATGTTCATAAATATTGAACTTAGATTAAGAGGCACTGCTGGCTTCAAAAAAATATACAAAAAAAAATCAACATTCCCTTTCACTCTAAAACTAGTATCGAGGTAGAAATCTTGATCTCAGTTCAAATTAGATTCTTTTCCCGTCCTGACCTGACCTTGGGTGTGTTTTGCAGAGCTGGCAGAGACCTCCCTTCAGCAGCGACTCTTTCCTGACCTTCCTCCGACCGGTGGACATCATCACATGTCTGGAGCTGATCCCTGCAATGCCCCGGCCTCCGCAGAGCCCCTTCCTGGACGACAAACCCCCGGCCTCATCAAGCCCCCTGTGCTCCAGCCTATCCAGCTTCTCCAACCCAATGTACTCCCAGCTGTGCCCCACCGCCCCCCTGCTGCCTGGCTCCGCCGATAGCCCCTACGGACACCACTCCACGGCCAACGCAGACTGTAACTCGGACCTCCAGAGCAACATGGGACAAGTTTTGTGCCCTGAGTTGGACATGCTGCTGCTTCTAAGTATTGCCCAGCAGTGCCAGGGAGTGCCAGTGGTCTGCGAGTATGAGAAGGTGGAGGCGGTGGGCATGCGGGGGGACAGGGTTAGGCTGACCAGTGTGGACTCTGGGATGGGCAGCGGTGAGGAGGTGAGCCAGGACAGCCTGAACCCGCTGGAGGACAAAACTGTTGGAAATTCTTCTTCACAAGAAGAGCTGACTGTTGCACACACACCTGGCTCACTCCTGCCCATGATAGAGTTTCCTCAAAAGGACTGCATTATGTAAACTGTCACTGCGAAGTGCAGTCAAGGGCCTTGCGCCCTCTGATGGCAAAAGTTGCGCTTTTGTGGGCACTTGCTCTGTCAAAGTACTCTTAACCCTCGGGAGTTACACTTGTCGCAGAACAGAAAACGGTTGATAACTTTAAAAAACACATATGCTAAATTAACTTATTTGAACTTTTAACTGTTCGAACATTGTTCCCACATCAAAAACATACCTCAACTAGCATTCAGGTTAATTCATGATAGTTCTACGTTTTTGAGTTCTTCTAAATCATCGGCAGACTTACGATCAGTACAACTTTGTGTCAACCTAGCATCTCAGCGAAAACGTTCCAGTTGTTTGTTGTTAACATTTGGAATTTCATCTGTAGCCAGTAGATGTCACCAAACCTCACTTGGTGTCATTGATAAAGCATAGATACAGATGTTAACTGAGCATGTTTAAAGCCAATAACAACACAAATAATGCGTGTCCAGCTCTTTCTGGGTCGAGTACGTGCTGGTCATGGCTGTGCTGGTCAGCGCCAGCTCCATTACATCTATTTAATGTAGTATTTTCTCTTAGCTGTTGCGGCTGCAGTATGCCTGCACCTTCCGACGCACTGAATGTTGTCCTCATCAGTAATTCCAGTAGTCCTGGAGCTGCTGCCTTCTCTTCTTGGTGGGTCTTAAGCCTTGGACTACATCCACTGTGAACTGATAGAATAATGAAAATCAAATGACACAATGTACAGTATCCTGAACTTTCCTGTGCACTTTTAACTAAACTAGTTGTGTGCTTGTTGTGCACTTAGCCAATCAGAGCATGATCTCGAGTCATGTGATCCAGTAACAGATGACTCACTGGTCTAAGGGTGAAGTGAGGTCTGGCGGCAAAATGGCCCATGTCATAACCCAGCTCCAATTTCATGGACAATCATGACGAGGTGCTCACATTTACAGAGTTTCCATTTTTGCAGTGCATTCTGGGTCGTCAATGATTGCAGCATCTGCAGCGCTCTGCTCAAAGCACAGAGCACAACAGCACAATAAATGCCTCTGTTCAGCCTTTTCAGTTGAGCATGAGCATTCGTGACCTGAGGGAGCTAAAGTCTGACTTATCCAGTGGCGTTTGCAGCAGCTGCTCACTACCCACCGAGTTTGCTTTAAAGACCTCAACATTATTTCTGTAATATTTGTTCATTTCATGTCTGCTTATAAGATAAATGTGTTTAGTTTAAATGGATATCAATAAACACATATTACTTTCTGCTACTGGAGGGTAAATGTTATAGTATGTAACATAATATAATGCATATATATAATATAATGCTTATGCCATGCTTTATACAGTCCTCTCACATAGCTGGACTTTTTGTAAACCATTAGAACTGTCTGCCCTGGTCTGCCCTGGTCTGCAGGGAACCTTAAACATAAAAACCTTTCCTGAGGCAGTCTTCACAAGATTTGAAGACATGGAGCACACAGAAAAGTGGATGAGTCTTGGAGAGACATAACGGGCTTCCTGGAGTCACACAGAGCTCACACCAGTGCAATGCAAATCGTATTTATTACAACACAGAAACCACATTAAGAAATGGAGGGGTAGGCTTAATCAAATTGATCATTAAGCATTTTACAAAATGAGACGTGAGAGCACCTGGTGATCGAAGCTGGGCAGTACTCAGTACAATTTTAAAAGGTAAATGTCATTAAGTCCTCTTACTTGAGTAAAAGTGTAGTTTCTCTTCTCACTGTGAGTAAATCTACAAGTGATAAAAACCCGTATTGTAGAAAAAGATTCAGTTGTGGTCATCTCGACTCTGTTTTAGGCCCAGATGACTAGTCCAGATGACTACAATGGAACACTCCTGGACGAATGAGGGATATACACCGACATAAAAACCTTATGTTGACAATATGAAATGATTAGAACATTTCTGTTTCTTTCACCATTTTTCTTTTGATAAAGACTTTTAGATTTAGTTAATTATTATTTTTTTACATTCACTTGAAAATTAACATTACTTGAGTAGTAATATCTTCAAATGACTCTTACTTGAGTCATTCCCTCGGACCACCACTGTGTTCTTCTCGATTATTATATTATTTTGATGTAATTTTGCTTCTTGGGATAAAAACTCTGCCCATCTGTGATGGTGATATCGGACTTTTTGTGTTGTAGGTTGTCATTGGGAGGATTCGTAAGCTTTGTGCCACATGACTGGTCTTACATAGGAGAATGGACAGCCAAGTAAACCCTCTTATACGTGAACCACCATGTCTCCACTGTCCCATTATCAACAAAAAGAACATCAGTGATCATAGGTTGCTGAAGTACTTCTCAACTGGTCTGGCGTCTGAAGGTCTTGTGGACATTACTGCTTACACTTGGAACAAACAGCTGATTAAAAACCATAAAAACAGACATTGAACAGTTCATTTTGAAAAAGATAGTCGTCATACAGTCCATTTTTTCAACTAGGGCATGGAGCAAGTTGCATTTTGAGTATATTTCTTTTTTTTAAGGACTTTTGGCCCATAGGCTTTATTATTCAGGACAGACTAGCGTGAAATGGGGATGAGAGTGGGGAGGGCATGCAGTACATCGTCGGAGCCGGGATTTGAACTCGCAACACGGCTGCATATGGAGCCGTGCACCTTAACCACTTGACCACTTGACCACTGGGCAGCACTCTGGTGTCTCCTCCTACACGCACGCAGGCACGCAGGCACGCACGCAGCACGCACGCACACGCGCAACACACGCAGGCACACGCAGGCACACGCAGGCACACGCACACATGCACACACACTCACTTAAAAGCAGAAAACCTAAAATGAATACAGCATTTAACTGCGGACCTAAGAAACAATGACATACATTTATAGAATTAACACATGCAAAACTGTTTATTTTGTCATTTTCTTTGACCATTAAGTGGTGTTAGATTCCAGTTTCCACTAATATAATTCAAACTAGATGTTCTGAACAACACACACACATAATGAAACTAGAACTTTCATCTCATTCAATGTTTAAACAATAGGCAAAAATGTCTAAATACATTTTTGAAAATTGTATGTCTTATATGACCCTTCCAAATCATATTGATCGTCATTTGTGTAAAAGTGTCAACATATTTTTATTGTTTCAAAGCCATAATTTAAGAAAAGTTTTTTTTAGGAAATCACAGTAATATTTATGAGTAGGTGACACAATCTGGTTTAATTTTCCAATAGCTCTTCTGAACCAGAGCAGCATACTATTTCATTGTATGGTTTTATTGAATCCATACCTCTACTGTAGATTCGTAAGATGAGGCTAACTATACCCATCTATAGCCATGGACTAGTAGTATTTTTGTGTGCTCTTTGCAAATGACTGGCGATAAGAAAATTGGGGATGTTTACTCATCATTTTCAACACTTAGGCCTGACTAACATGAGCTTTGCCTACTACAAAATATTCAGATGTCATTTTTGCGCATTTTTGTTCTTTTGTCACCCAAAATTTGTGGCAAATGTTCACTTTAAAAATGAAGCCAAAAAAGCATTCCCTTTCCTGTCCAATAGTGCCACCCAGAGACCATTAAAAGCATTAAAGAGA
This sequence comes from Chaenogobius annularis, assembly GCA_015082035.1. Classification (NCBI taxonomy): domain Eukaryota; kingdom Metazoa; phylum Chordata; class Actinopteri; order Gobiiformes; family Gobiidae; genus Chaenogobius; species Chaenogobius annularis. Next base: position 236,019 of record BJKM01000655.1, read on the forward strand.
AATATATTGTCAGTAACACAACTCAATACTATAGTTTTTTTAAAAAAAAAACTCAACATAACTAATATATATATATATATATATATATACACACACACATATATATATATATATACATATATATATATCTATATACACACACACATATATATACACATACACATATACATATATACACACATACATATTTGCCATCTTAATTTCAGAATGGGATTTTATAATGACAAGGGAATACATGAAAGGTGATATAAGCATCAAGAATTAAAATCAATGGTCACCTGACAGATGCACGACTCTGGAAAGAGGAGTGAGACAGGGCTGTGCCTGGTCTCCCCTCCTATTTCTTTGTACCTGGGACTATTGGCCCAATATATTAGACAATCAAAAACAATCCATGTTCTTACAATCGATGGGATGGAACATAAATATGCCTGCTACGCAGATTATGTTCTATTATATTTGACCAAACCAGAAATTTCAACATTTATTGTAATGCATTTTATTCCAAAAATGCCCAATGCCCAATGTCTGGATACAAATTGAATGTACAAAAGACGGAAATTATCTCTTACTGGCAACGCCCTTTGACTTTTAGAAAGACCTTACCATTCAAATGGCAAATGGAATCTCTTAGATAATTAGTTGGACAAGATTTCTGCATCACCTAAAAACCATGTCCATGTGTTTGTAACATCTAGATACTACTGTAACTCCCTGCTCGCAGTGTGTCCTAAAAGCTCCATAAAAAGCTTTCAACTGGTTCAAAATGCAGCAGCAAGATTAGTAATCAGGAATCAGGAATCAGGATATATTTATTGCCATTGTCAATGAACAAATTCACAACATAGGAACGTGACTTGATGACAGATGCGACATGAGAGACATGCATAAAGAGCACCGGCAGCGCTACTCGGGTACTTGAACTCTTAGAAAATGAAGAAGCAGTTCAGCAATAAGCATACAATGATAAACAACACATATTGAGTACATTACACAAGGTCAACGTGATGGATATTTTCAGTGGATATTGGGGGATGGGACACAAACAAGATAACACAAGATTAGGATGTGGGATGTGCGGACGGTGAGTGAAGGCCGAATCTTGTTTCTTGTTTGTGTAAGTGTCCGTGTGTGTCTTCAGTACGGCCTTGAACGCCTGTAGCTCTCTTCAGCCCGGGGCCAGATAAGAAAAGGGAGAGAATACAAGGGCACAGCAGCGAAGAGAGAAATAAGTACTTTAATACATTTTGTTGATCAATGATTTACGATCAAAATAATCCAATCGTTTCTGGTCCTCTGTGTGCGATCAGCTTGATTCATTGAGTTACTCCGTCCGACAGCGAAAAGTTCCCATTTCCTTGATTGAATCCCCCAAAGTCTTTTGCATCTCCGTGGTCCGAAATAAGATGTTACGGTTCAGATCAGTGAGTTGCACCGTGCCGTGCTCAAGTCTCTGTTCGAGTCCTTTCATTCTTTCACTCAAATCCAAAAACCTTTTCATGTTGATGTCAGACAGTTGTTGGGTGAATTTTTCTGTCTTCCCATTTTTCCGATAGACCAAGGCGACTCCGAGCCCAATTAGGAGGAATCCTGCTATCATGAATCCAAATACAAATAGGTTCCTCCACATCTTCAATGAGCAGGGGCTCGATGCATAGAACCTGCCAGTTCTTGTAATAGTCCCGTACGTACCCCGCAGAGGAGGTCCCGTCGGGAACAGGTTGCTTCTCCCGGGTAAGCTTTTCTCTGGGAAAAAACTTTATCCAATGCACTCAGAGACCAATCAATCAGATTAATTATTTTCGGAGAACAACAGGTGATCCAGCGCACTGTGATTTAGAGAGAAAAAGAGCAAAAAAAACACGACGAGAGAGGCAGAAGTAGCAGGCAGCAGCGGGAGCAGAGGAAAACACGTCCGCACAGGAGGGAGGAGTGGACAGATTTACATTGCATTTCAAAATGAAATAGCTGTTCTTGGTCCTTTGATTATATCAAATACATTTCCCCCAAAAATGTGACTTATACTCCGGTGTGACTTATATATTTTCTTCTATTATGCATTTTATTGGCTGTGTGATTTAATAGTCGCGGGCGATTTATAGTCCGGAACGACTTGAGGTCCGGAAAAAAATACCTAAAATCCCACACAAGTGGCATCCACAATGTAATGGCTAGTCCCAGAGACTAGCCATTACATATTAGCCATGTGGGGAGGACTTTGTGTCTGATATTTCACTTTTATTATTTACTTTACTTTAGCCAGGAAAACCAGGAGCGCATTTGTAAAAGTAATTGTTTTTGAAATTGTATTTGTACTTTTTTTCCCTTCTTCTTATAATACCTTTTTGTTAAATGTCATGTTTTAAAAGTTGCTTTAATAAAAGCATTTACCAATTCATACTGTGACTTGTCTTTTAAAATACACTTAATGAAAGCATTTGTTAAGTTGTGCACTAAATTATCTTATAAATAATCCTTTAATAGTATTTGAGTAATATTTGACCAACTGTATGCTATTTTTACTTTGACTCTAGTCTCATGAGAACCACCTCTTTTTTTGAATGAATCCATTTCTAAAATGGTGTCAAAGTAGTGTAACCTCTTCTATGTTGTGCTTGTGTATAATGCCTGAACCCATCCCTTCTGCATGTTCTTGTGTGGCCCAACCTGAGCAGTGCGCTGAGGTCACGTTTCTAGGTGTTGCCCCGGTATCGCATGGTGTTTGCCCCGGTATTGCGTGTGGTGTTGCCCCGGTATCGCGTGGTGTTGCATGCTCCCCGGGGTGTGGGGGTGCTCCCGGTGGATCAGCCCAGCACTTAGGCACTCTTCGGAACTCGCTCAGTCTGTAACCAGCAGCATACGAAGAAGTCTGACGAAGGATCGGAGGTTCCAATCTATTGTCAGGACACCATGAGAACTGAGGGTCCAGACCCCGCTGGACCCAGTCTTTGTGCCAGTGGGCAGAACACTCCAGCGTCAGTCCGTCACAGCCAGGTAGGGTTTAATGTGCAGATTTAATACATCTGCAATTATGTATGTGTTGTAATATCTTTTGCTAACCCTTTTACAAACATAAAAATACTGAAATATATGTGTGACGAGTTTGGGAGTAGGCGTGCCGGGATGAAGTGAATATGGGCCCCTGGGCAGAATTTGGAGTTGAGCCCCAACACTGCACAATAAATGTTACTGTTTAATGAGTGAACTTTTCTGAAGAAAACAGGTGAATTTCCCTTTAATTTAGTGGGTTTCAGATCTGTTTTTTATAGTTGGCCTGGTTATAAGAAATAGTGATAACTTATAATTTTGAACATAAAGGATAAGCCTAAGTAATTATAATTTATAACTTAAGTTTACAACATATCTGATGAAATCAAAAGACAAACAAGGTAACACTGTACTGCATTTAGAATCTCTGACCGTTTTTGGCCCATAATTTGAGAATCCCTGCTTTATAAACAACTTCCACAGTTTAACAGACTCTTGGCACTGCAGTTTTGCCTATCTGGAAGAAAGTGTTGGACGTGATGGAAAGTTATGAATAACAAACAAACAAACACTCATGCTACTGTATATGAGTAGATTTTTAAACATGTACTTGTACTCGAAATTGTAATTAGAACATTTCAAATCCTGAGAACAGTACAAGTCCAAATCCTCCCAATGTCTCTGTCGCTACTCTTCTCTAAACCTACATGTAACTGAGGGGCAAGTTAGGTCTTTAGTTTAGGGCTGCAGTGAATGGTCAAATAGAGAACGTTTCCAGCATGATTAAGAAAAAACAACGATGTCACTTAAAACATACACATTTGAAAAAGTGCACAGACAAAACCCATAAATAAAGCACGGACCAGAAAAAACATCAAAATATAGTGAAACTAACTCAGACCCAAAGCAAACAAACAAAATTAGGCCCAAATTAAAATGACAAATGGCCAACAGTGTCTACAAAATCAAACAGATGTTAGTTCCCAACATTTATCCCCCCAGACTCATTCTGAAATATATGCTGGCCTGACGCCCAAACAGCAGACACACACGTATGTTAGGCAACATCTACGAAACACACAAACACCACCTGGGTTAACTTCTTGCCACACATACACAGCTATTGGAAAGCCAATAGCAGAATGGCAAGGTCTTTTTAAAGTGAGAGAGCAGCTCTCTTCAACCGGCTTCTAGCGTGCTAAAATTGTAGTGCGAATTACCCTGGAATGTGGAAGTGCGGGGGCACCCGCTCTGCGCTACGTCATACAATGGCCTGTACAGGACATCCGTCATATACAAACCCTTAATTCGGCTTTAAACTGTTTATTTGATCAAGTTTTGTATATGAGACTGATCTAAAATGGTATGAAACCCTGTTAAAAAGTAACTGTAACAAGCACTAGTTTTTTTCTTGCATATATTTGACTTTTACTTAAGTTCAGATTTGGCCACAGTACTTGTAATTGAGTATATTTTTAGTAATTGAACCACGCTGAAAATGTTGATGGATGGAGAGCTTCATTTTACTCCTTCTCAAACATTTTTTATTTGTAGAATTATCCTGCTTGTGTCTCTGCTGCAGTCTAAGTGTTTGATGTTAATTCTGTTAATGTTATGCCAGCTGTGACAATAGTGTGTTAAGTTTAAAAGGCTATTGGTGTGCGTTACCATTGGCCACCTTCGTTCTGTGCGCAGACTGCGCAGTGGATACCTAGATTTAACCACAATGTTCTGCAATTGTCTGCAATTTACTCTTTCTTATTTGACTCTTGCGCACGTGCTGGTTGATCTGTTGATCTGCGATGTTGTGATGGGAAAAGGTGCTGTGTGTGTGGAATCTGCAGTGTCACGTTTATCTGAAGCAAATAACAGTCTGTTTTGAATAGTTTGGGCACTATTTTCACCTACGCAGTGGACATTATGGGAAATGTCGATATTCATTGGAAGCACAAAAGCAACATTAGGCATTAGGCTCATGAGACATACTGTCACTCCACTTTCTCTGTCTGGAGCGTAACCAGCCCCAGTGATCAGATGCCCTGCAAGAATAATAAGGTGGCGAGATACAGAGATACAGACCACAGATGTTAAGACGCAAAAGCTCGTCCCCATGCATTGAGGTTCAACCCAAAATGTATTGTATTTATTTTATTTATTTATTTTATTCATACAGGGAAAACCCATTGAGAAAATGTCTCTTTTTCATGGTTACCCTGCTAAAACACAACACAAAATAGACAACAAACACAGGATACTAAAAGTAAAATAAAACATTCAATAAAATTAACCAATACATAAAAACACATTTCTACATACAATATGAGATAAAATGATATGGTAGTCCTTGACCAATGCTTTAAAATCATTAAAAAGCATAAAATGATGTAATTCAAAAAGTCTCTGTGTTTTGTTCCACAGGAGGGAGCAAAGTTGCTGAAAGCCTTTTTTCCTGTCTCTGTGTTAAAACGATGGGATTGTAAACTAAAAAAGGTCCTGAGACCTCAAACGGTGAATACCTGATCTGAAGTGCAATAAACTTGATAAATAATCAGGCAAAATGCCAACAAGAGCTTGATAAAAAAACAAAAGGCAGAGCTGTTCTCTTCACATCCAATGATTGCCATTCTACTTTAGAATATAATTCACAGTGGTGAGTTCTGTATCCTTCTCCTGTAAAGGACCTTAGAGCTGAATGATAAACAGAGTTCAGAGGTTCTCACACTGTTGCTGTAGAATTCATATATATAATGAATATATATAAGTTTCCTTCTTGTCCTTTCATCAATTTTGGAGGGATGTCCAGTTCTTGGTAATGTCACTGTTGTGCCATATTTCCTCCACTTGATGATGACTGTCTTCACTGTGTTCCCTTGGAAATTAGTTTGTACATTTCTCCTGACTAAAACCTTTTAACAATGAGATCCCTCTGATGCTTTGGAAGCTATCTATGGACCATGGCTTTGGCCGTAAGATGCGACTGAGAAAAAACATCAGGAAAAGCCCACTAGAACAGCTGAACGATATTGGGGGTTAATCAGAGGCAATTTAAATGATGGCAGGTGTGTATTGACTCCATTTAACATAAATTTGAATTTAATTGGTTTATTCTGAACAGAATTTTTTACTATTGTGAATGTGTATGCGCCACCAGGGATTGATATCACCTTCGATATACTTTATTCTAATATTATACATCTAGTTGCAAATCACTCTGAGGTAACACTAATCTGTGGCGGTCATTGGAATCCTCGCATTCAATCTACATTAGACATCTCAAACTCAAAAGGAGGGAGATACACCATAGCGCACACCAGTATACCAATTTTTCCAATCCACAAACAATTTATTGCAGTATAGACTATTTCTTTATCTTCAATAAAGACAGATATAAAATCCCTGAGGCAGATATAGGCACAATAGACTATGGTGCCTATCTACTTTACTGTAGACCTGGAGTGATTGACCAATAAAATCTAGAAGTATATGAATTGTTCTAAAATAAGCCCTATTTACCCTCACTTCTGCTGCTGAAGCTTGGCTCAACTCACGGTGTCTGAGCTGTGCTGAAAACAATATATCTATTGGAAATTAATAAATATAAATTAGAAATGTTGTGCGGGCCAGATTAAAACAGGTTTGACACCCCTGATATGATATAAAATGTGGACTATCGTATATACACCTCAGTTATGAATGGAACAAATACTCCCAAATGTAATCCACACTGATCAGACAGGATTCATTAACAGACGAAGGACACAAGAATACATAAGATGATACTTACACATAAAGAACCGTATAAAAAAATAAAATAAAGGTGATCATATCTTTGGATGCTGAGAAAGCTGGCCTTATTTTTGAAACGCACAAAACAAATTTTAAATAGACAACTTGTTTTTTTTAAATATTGGGGCTCTTTACGATAGTCCAACATCAAGAATTAAAATAAATGGTCACCTGACGGATCTGCAGACTCTGGAAAGAAGGGTGAGACAGGGCTGTGCCTGGTCCCCGCTCCTGTTTGCTTTGTATCTGGAACCACTAGCCCAATATATCAGACCAATCAAAAACAATTCATGGCATGGAGCACAAAATGTCTTGCTACGCAGACGATGTTGTATTATATCTAAAAAAAAACTAAAAAAAATGTTCCATCCCCAATGTGAGGCTGGATACAAACTCACTTAAAAAAAAAAAAGTGACATTCTATCTTTTGGGGACCTCTTTTGCCCTTTTAGAGAGACCTAAATTTTTTAAGTGGGAAATAGAATCACTCAATTCAATTCATTTTTGTAAAGCCCAAAAGCACAACAGTGGTTGCCTCGTAGATTGGCAGTGAGAACAGATTAAGCAATGTTCACAGGGTTTTGCCAGTGTCCCAAGGTCCCCTGTCCTTAAACCCTCCTTCTCATTAAGGAAAAACAATCAAACCTGGAGGAGTTCCACATTTAAGGCAAGATCCGACTCCCTCAGACGGACAGGCGGACGTGCTTCAATTTGCAGATTGACAGTGAAGCTGGAACCGGTCAGAAGAAGAACCAGTTCTTCGAGGCTGATGAAGAACCGTTCATCTGGAGTAGAGACTGTCTATCTCCAGGCAGTTGAGGAGCATCTGGATCCATAGGTCGTCGATGTGCCTGCACTACTCCCCTCGGGGAAGTGGGAGAAAAAGAAAAAGAAAAAGATGTGAACAACAAAAAACAGATTACGAGTGAAATTAAATATTAAATATTGTTGATAGCAAAAGTACGAGGAAGCAGAGGATAGTGCTCAAGCTGCCATACTTCCCCCAGTATAGTTGCTCCTAGGGCAGCATAGCTGGGAACTGTAGGTTTTTATTTCTGTTCCTAACTGGCCTGACCATAAGCCATTTCAAAGAGGAACGTTTTAAGCCTGGTCTTAAATGAAGAGACTGTGTCGGCCTCTTTAACATGGACAGGAGATGATTCCACAACACAGGAGCTTGGTAGCTAAACGCTCTACCGCCTACTGTGCTTTTAGAGACTCTTGGGACCACCAGAAGTCCAGCATTTTGAGAGCAAAGTGCTCTGTTTGGATGATATGGCACTATAGAAGGTAGGATCGGGCCATGTCATGTATGGCTTTAAAAATCAGGAGGAAGATTTTGAATATGATTCTAAACTCAACAGGAGCCAGTGAAGAGACTCGAGCACCGGCGTAATGTGCTCTCTTCTTTTAGTTCCTGTTAGTAATCTTGCTGCTCCATTTTGAACCAGTTGAAAGCTTTTTATAGCGCTTTTAGGGCACGCTGCGAGCAGGGAGTTACAGTAGTCTAATCTAGATGTTACAAACGCATGGACAAGTTTTCAGTATTGCGTTTAGGCAAGATTATTTCTTATTTCAGCTGTATTACGCAGATGTAAATAGGCTGCTTTACAGGCTTGATTTATATGCAAAGAATCATTAAGATATTTGGGTGTGGTCCTCCGTAGAGACCTATCAAAAATGTAGGAGAAAAATTATACCCCCTCTTTACTACTATAAAAAAAAGATCTCGCAAAATTGAATCTTATCCCATACTTAAGTCTAAATCAATGGATTGAAACTATAAAAAATGAATGATTTGCCGTGTGGAATAAGATTTGCATAGAAAGGCAAAAAACCTTGAGATTTAAAGTCTGGTTAATAAAACGTATAAATGTTTTTTTTAAGAGCTTGTAAAAGATATTCAAATGAAAAGCTTTGAAATGTTGAAAAAATCCTTTGGCTTGGAAAAGCAGGACTTTTATAGGTATTTAGAAAGTTATTATAACCAAGAAATTAAATCAAGCAATGACCACAGCTCTTTCACTGAATTATTTATATAAGTTAATAAATCAGAACTTTCAAAGGGAATAATATTGAGCTACTCAACTATTTACATAAAAAAATAAATGGGTCAAGCCCTCACCTCCTCCCTGCTGGACCCCCTGCAGTTCGCCTACAGAGCCAACAGGTCTATAGACGACGGCATCAACCTGGCACTCCACTTCATCCTGCAGCATCTGGACTATACAAGGATCCTGTTTGTGGACTCCAGGACAAGCTCTCCCAGCTCAACGTGCCCGACTCCACCTGCAGGTGGACCACTGACTTCCTGACGGATCGGACGAGTCTGTCTACAGGAGGGAGGTGGACCGGCTGGTGTCCTGGTGCAGCGGTAACAACCTGGAGTTCAACGCCCAGAAGACAGTGGAGATGATCGTGGACTTCAGGAAAGTCACAGCCCCCCAGCCCCCCCTCGTCATGACGGACTCCCCCATCACCACCGTGGACTCCTTCCGCTTCCTGGGCACCACCATCACCCAGGACCTCAAGTGGGAGCCCTCCATCAGCTCCCTCATCAAGAAGGCCCAGCAGAGGATGTACTTCCTGCGGCAGCTGAGGAAAGCCAAGCTGCCAGTGCAGATGATGGTGCAGTTTTACAGGGCCATCATTGAGTCCATCCTCACCTCCTCCATCACCGTGTGGTACGCTGGAGCCACAGCCAGGGATAAACAGAGACTACAGCGCCCTCTGCTGGAGCCACAGCCAGGGACAAAGGGAGACTACAGTGCATTGTGCGTTCTGCTGAGAAGGTGATCGGCTGCAGACTTCCATCTCTGCAGGACCTGCACGTCTCCAGGGCTCTGGGACGAGCAGGTCGGATCACAGCTGACCTTTCTCACCCTGGACATGGTCTATTTGAACCACTCCCCTCAGGCAGGAGGCTACGGTCCATCTGGACCAGAACCTTCCACCGCAAGACCGTTTCTTTCCCTCTGCCGTTGGACTCATGAACACTTCTTAAACACCTGCCACTTTAACTACAAATCAATTACTCACTTTCTGCACTACAAATGTTATTTTTTTTCTTTAATGCATGCCCTTTTTGATTTCATATATGTCGTTTTTATTATTGGTGATCGTTGTATGAGGCACCTTAACGCCGAAACAAGTTCCTATTTTGTACATTTTGTTAATTGACAATTAACCTTTGCTGATTCTGATTCTTCTGATGCTGCCATGGTGGTTGGCAGCCAACTGAAAAGGTGCATTTTGCTCCACCTACTGGCATGAGAAACTGTCTGAAAAACTGAAAAACTATAATGGATTTTTAAATTGCATGGCATTCCTGTTTATTTTACACCAGGCAACACTTTTAGACAGAAGCAGGTTTATCCTAAGAGCAAGATGCCTTCTCAACAACAAAGCAATGTACTTTATTCAAGCCAATGCAGTGAGGAAAGTTGTGGAGAGCATTACATTAATGAAACTAAAAAGCCACTGCCCAAAAGGGGGTATTAACACAGAATGTACGCAAATTCGGGATTGCAGAGCGCTGTGCATCTTCAACTAAAAGCCCCAAACTCTTGAAGACAGTGAGGTGAAGATTCTAAGCAGGGAGAAGTGTTACTTTGAAAGATTAGTTAAGGAGGCTATTTTAGAGAATCCCTCTTTGAACAAAAATTGTGGTTTAAGGTTCAAGTATACAATAGTATAACAATAGTTATCTTGAGTATACAAGAGTATCTTGAGACCATGTGCAGGAAACCGCTCAGGGAAGTCATATGTTAACCAGGCACTGACACAAATTCTTACATAAACATTTTATCTGAAGTGCTGCGATCTGCGTACGTCTTCGCCGCACATTTTGCCAAGAATTTCATAAACATTGCCTTTTGAATGGGGACCACAATATTTAGTTTTTCCAACATTCATACAATTTTGTACAAAACTCTATTTTGACATGCCAATCAAAAAACCCAATCAGACCTATGTCATATTTCTTATGGTGTAGCCATAGCGATGACAGAAACCTCCCATGTTATGTGAAAATCGGCAAATCTCTGAAATTTGAACATTACACTTTTACAAACTCCTCCTAGGACGTTAGCCCAATTAACCAACCAACTGGCATCAAAAGTTATGCAAACTTCTCTAGGTGTATTAAAAGGAGGAAGATTGGGGCGCCGATCAGGCAGCCTCAGGAGCAGAGTCCATGAGGAGAACTGATGCACTTATATATACTTCCATGCAGTGCTCATCTGCTGGACAATCAATTTTCATAAAGTCGTCACAGACACATCTAAAGTGGAGAACGTTTTTCCAGGGAGGAGCTTTTGTGTGCAGAAGAGCTTGCTGGCTGATAGGTGGTGCTGTGGCAGTGGTCAGCCTGGTCAGTGCTGCCGTCCTAACCTGGTACTTTCTTGGTGAGTCAGAGATGTCTTATGGGTTTTTTTGTGTGTCAAGACTGAACCAGGACCCAATGGGATTAATCCAGATCAAAACCAGGGTTGAAGCAGGATCAAACTATGAAGGAACCAGGACAAAACAAAAACAAAACCATACAGGACTATAGGAGGACTAAAGCAGGACTAAAGAAGGACTAAAGAAGGACTAAAGCAGGAATAAAGCAGGACTAAAGCTGGACTAAAGCAGTTATAAAGCAGGTCTCAAACAGGACTAAAATAGGTCTGAAGTTGGTCTAAAGCATTACTAAAGCTGGTCTAAAGCAGGTCTTGTGTGCAGAAGTTCGCGTGTGGCAGCAGGAGCAACGGGTGCAGCAGCAGTACACCTCGTCTGTGCTCATTCTAAACTCTGTGTACTCCTCTGAGCTGTCGTCCCGGAGCAGCTTCGCCTTCAGGAGCCAGGCCCGCCTTGTCCAGAGCATGGTTAGCTTACCAACCCATTTTATGCCTTGAATATGAGCACATTACATAGTTTGGCCCACCTATGTTTGTTCTGCAGGTCAACAAAGCCATCAATGCCTCGTCTCTGGCTCCGTACTTCAACCAGTCCACTGTACTGGCCTTTGGGTGAGTCTGTTCCTCCACTAACTGAATAATGGTTAGGTCAGTTAAATTAATAGGAAATGTGAATTTTTTTTACTGAATTTGTGTCTTTAATTTGTTCAGATTTCAGGTGATAATGATGTAATGCCTTATGAAACAGCAACCAAGTCCAGTTTAAACATTTATTGAAGGTTTGTAGTTGAATGGCTTGAGGTTTGAGATGGGGAGTTGAAGAGTTTGAAGTGGAATAGGGAATAGTGATTGTTTGTCATTTATCCAGTACTCCATTTGAAATATAGAAGCTCCAAAACTGTAGGCAAACTTAACTCAGCACAGCACAAAGGGAAGAAAAGGTGGCTATTTTGACTTCAGGAACAGAGTAAGATGCAGCCCAAAGGAGGGCCCAGTGCAGGGCAATAGGAGGGCCCAGTGCAGGGCAATAGGAGGGCCCAGAAAGGGAGAAGAGTGGAAGGGGAATATTTCACATAAAGATGCGGCTTGTGATCAAGAGGAAAGCACACATGCCTGCGATGTGGAGCGGGCTGCAGTATCATGAGTTCGAATTTGGCTCTCAAAAATTTGCTGCAGTGCCTAGTCCTATCCTATTTCTTGCTGCACTGTCCTGTCAAGTAAAGCCTATGGGCCAAAAAATTCCTGGTCGCCCAGACCAGTTCACTTCATCTTGAGACGCTTCTGTTAATGGTGGATTGGACTCCCATGGCAAGGGCCGACTTGCAGACGTCTTCTATGAGAGCAGCTGATGTCACCCAAACATAACCAATGATTTCTTAATGAATAAAATCTAAAATCGTACCTGAAATATTCTTCATCTTCATAAAGCCAAACTTGTTATTACACCGACATTTAGTAATTCCATGCTTGGGGCACTTTGAGACGTGGCTCAAGATAGAGTAAACAAGTCAAAACGTCTAGTTTATTGCCACCTTTTTTGCATTTATTTTACTTCTTTAATTTCTTCAACCTCAAAGAGAACAGTTCTTAAGATCTCCTATAAGGCAGTGTTAATGACACTGACTTCATACTCCTAGATATCTCCAAAATGTGGGGCATAGGGAGGATTCTTCAAGAAACTTCTTCCTGCAAGGAGGGGCAGTCTGGCTCTCCCTTTCTCCTCCAATAAAGTTAGTACATTGATCCAAAACAACTTCAAGAGGAGTTCTAGACACATACACAAACTGAAGCCCCTTTAATCTTGGGCAGCTGTGTCCTAAATGTGTCACTTGCACATTTTGTACTGGGGCGAATAGTGGAGTGCTGCGATTCACAAAAGTGGCCTAATAGTCCACGATAGGCCTACCTTCAACCATGCGAAGCCGGGGGTGTCACCTCTCATGGCCCTGCCCATGCACATCATCTCTCAGTCTCTCAGTTTAATTAATTGATTACTTAAGAAGGGGTCCCAGGATTGACCCTTGGGGCAACCCACAGGTCAGGGGCATCTGCTCTGAGACAGTTACCAATTTCAACAAAATAATTCCTTGTCTTCCAGAAAGGACTTTAACCAATTCAGGGCAAGGATTTATACAATTTTTATTCCCCTGAACTTTATCATTAAAGAATAATGCAAACTCATTACTCTTAGAGGTGAAATTAGCTCTAACGGCAGCTGAGCTGGAGGGTTTGTTAATCAGTTTACTATTGCAAACAGGACACACGAGTTGTTACTGCAGCTTCCAGTTATTTCAGAAAAATATCTGTCCTTAGTTCTACATAAAATGAAGTTGCATTTATTATGCACATGCACAGCTTTAATTTGTAAATCTCTTTTTGAACCTGGAGCTTTGACATGCACCATTTCTGCTCAGCCTGGAGGTACTTCCATTTCATAATTTATCCATTTCATGACACCTTCTGCTTATTTTTAACCATTTTAGAATTCATAGGGACAATGCTGTCCAGAATATTCAAAACAGTAGACGTAACAGAGATTAAAAATTTACATTAGAACATGAGACATTTTCAAAGTTTCTCATTTCCATACACAGTGACCCTGCGCTGACATTTACAGTATGTGTCTCCTCCGAACAACTGCAGGACCAGCCGGTGGTTTGGAAGTAACAGACAGATCAAAGAAGACACAGAAGTGATCAGACAGAGCAAACATCGACCACATTTGACACATTTACCCCCTTTGTGATTAAAAGGTCCAGAATGTGCCCTCTACTGTGGGTGGGGTCATTCAAGTGTTGCGTAAGACCAAAGGTTTCAAGGACAGCATCAAACTCTTTTCATTGTTCATGTGGATAGTGTTTCTCTACCAACCACTATCCACATGAACAATGAAAGTCTGTGCTTACGACTGAAAGCATCTCAGGAAAGTCATCAATAACACTTTGGCAGTGCTGGGGGAACTTGTATAAAACAATGAAGAGAATGGATGGAGACTGTTTAAGCTCCATCTCAAAGGACATGTACTCAAATGACTATAAAAGACTATAAAACTATTTTATCTCTTCAGAGACACCTCAACCCTTTGTGTTTTCTTGCTTTTCAGATTAAATTTTAAAGTTGGGGTGGGAGCAGATTCTATTACATTTCCCTTGTTAAGGATCGAAAATTGAGAACAGCAAGTTTCAGTGAGACTGGGCATTATCTTTTCAGGGAATATTAATCAGATTAATCAGATTGGGATGCCTAACCGGCTGTCTGTTTACCTATCTGTGTGGTGTGACCACAGAAATGGAACTAGGAGGCTTTTATTATGAACATAAATCCTGGCAACGCAATCTGGGAATCCCAATCCAGAATCTTGCTCTTCATAGCCTTGTTCTCTGCCCGCAGTTTCTTCACCTTGGCTTTCAGCTCTTGCAGCACTGTATTGTCCAAAATACCAATGCTCTACTCCATTTGCCAGGTAATTATAACTTCAGGGGCTTCATCACAAAAGTCAAAATAAGGAGCTCCTAGCTCCTGCTCCTAGCCCCAAACTCCTTTACTTTTAGAGCTACATCATGTCCTAAACATTTAGGAGAAGAAGTTTCAGCTGCGTTTGGAGAAGCTGAGCGTCCTAACCAGCGGCGGGAACTACAAGGGTGGCCACGTGTCTTTACAGCTGTGTAATAAACATTGTTGGATTGCATTACTTTTAAAAATGATTTGCTAAATTACCTCGTTACTGCCCTGGAAAACTAACGTGGTATATATTACTGCACTACTTTTTGTTTTCCCCCCCTTTGTTTACAAATACAGAACAGTAACAATACGGATAACAACAACAACAAGAACAAAAAGATCAGACAGACAACAACACAGACATTAGACAAATAGAGGGAATACAATCTAGAACAGGGGTGTCAAACTCATTTTGGGCCGCGGGCCAAACTTCAATGCTCAGGCCGGGTTGCCGGAACAAACATACCATAAAAAAATAAAACAATTAAAATCATAAGAAATAAATAGCTTCATAGACGCTAGTAATAGTTCTGTGTGTGACACTGTTGCATGAATCTGCAGCAGCTGAAAGGCTGAGTCCATATTCATGCAGCAGCAGCAGGAACAGGAAAATGGACTTGTGATATGATTCTGATGTGAAATGCTGATATCATAGACCTGTTGCAGTTGCTGCTCAAACTCAATATGGGGTCACTTTTTTATAGTTCAAGCGGATCTTAGTGACAAATGATTCATGCAGTGAATCAAATGAGTGCATTGTGTTTGTATTCAGTCACATCAGTATTTACAGTCAGAGGTCACAGGCAGCTTCACTCTGTCGTGTTCATACTTACATTATATATTACACTCTGACCTGTGTCTTTACCTGTGGCTCATGATCTGTCCTGGTTTGCACTGGTTTGGATGTTTTCATCACAGAAGTTTGTTTTCTTGTTGTTAGCTCCACATTAGCGCCGCTTTTAGCACAGCTCTAATGTCCACAAAACTGTCTCCTTTCTTTCTTCCACATGTAATCAAAAGCCACACGTCTCTTTCCCCGCTCAGACCTCTGCTCAAGTCCAGTTTAATACATGTCAGCACTTCTCAGCCCAAGGCACAATTCAGCAGCACAGCAGCGCTCAGCAGCACGAGGGTGGGGCAGCTGCTGCAAAGGATTGTGGGACTTGTAGTTCTAGCGATAAAAAACCCTACATATCTATCGGAAATTGTGTTTGTGTGTGTGTTGTGTGCATATGTGTGCGCGTGTGTCTGCATTCAAAATGTGCTGTATTATTATTATTTGTTATAAAAGTAACGCGTTAGAACTTTATTTCTCTTTTATGTTGACAGATTACCACAATACAGTGCCATACAATAAGTATGTGAAGGCCTGTCCTCAAGCCATGAAAGACATGAGCAGAACAGAGCTTGTCTTAGCACTGCAGTTTATTTAAATCAAACTCACAACATCGCTGTTACCCTACTCCCCAGCTACAAAATAATGTTTTTTTTTCTCTTTGGCGTGAGGACACTAGTTGCGCAGTGAGCATGCTCACAACTCGCCGAAACAAGAGTTTGGTGCCGCGGCTCTCTCTCTACTCTGCGGCTGGGAAACCAACCTGGCTCTGGGATTGCAGTGAGGAGATGAGACTGGCAAAGAGAAGATGACCTTGCTAAAAAACTAACATGTTAATGATATGAAATAGTAACTAGTACTCGTAGAAAAATATTCAGTTGTAGTCATCTGGACTGTGTTGTAGAAAAACAAAACTCTCATCCAAGAGTCATTCTCAATCTGTGAAACAAGTCTGAGAACTCAGGTTTATATCCTACTCTGTGAAAGCCCTGCCCACAGGGCGGGACCTCCTGATAATGGGCCATCGAAATCAACTGGGATGGGCCTATTGTTCACTGACTTTGGCTCCCTCTTTCCTGAGTACCTTAATTAGCATTCGAATGCCTCGGGCGTCTCCATGGTTTCAGTAGACCATCAGAAACAACTGGAAGGTTGAATCTTAAACCTCCATTACGATTTAAGGAAGGATTGTCTTTTTAACAAAGATTGCCTCCTTAACTCCTCGTTCAAACCATCTTTTCTCCTGCTCAGAATCTCCACCTCACTGTCTTCAATAGAGTGGTTTCTGTTGTCCACTAATTTCCTGGCATTGGATTCAAGTTCCCGAACAAGTTCCAAGGTTTTTTGCCATACAATAAGTATGTAACTAGTACTCGATAACATGGGTGCACAAAACACGTTACGTTCCTCGTTACTCTAAAAACGTAATTTGAGTACTCTAGCACGTTAGCAGCTAACGGGCTACCCCCAACTCTGGTAATAAAAACTACAACACATTAGTTTCTGTAAACATAAACAGATGCTGTAATGTGATGTACAAACAAAGCGTGTGACGGCGCTGTGGCCCTAAAGGCTCGTATTTTCATACTTTTATAAAGTTTGGTTTATGTAGATAATTGTATTGTGTACTAAAGCCTGAGGTAGTAAAACTATTAATTAATTAAAAACTCAACAATCCTAAAACACCAAATAAAATACCAATTCAAGTTAAAATTTGGATTAAACCTTGCAGCCCCTGGGTGAAGGAAACGCAAAGGTAAACATGTTTAACTTAATGGTGCCATAAGAGCTAAAGAAGTAACAACCGAAACACTAAACAAAAGAAAACAAAACAGTAGCAGGCTACCCTTAAAACAGCTTTGCTATGAAATGATAAATAATAATATAAACTTTAGTCCGACCAGATTTGAATTTGTGTAAGATTTCTTTTGTCCTTGCGTGGTAGCCAGGTCTTTAGGATCTTCTCGTATGTGTCCAGCAGGGGCAGTGTGGTGGTTCTCTTCTGGGTGCTCCTGAGTGTCCCCAGCAGTCACGTGTCCCGGGTCAGCGTGGAGATGGTCACCCAGAGCCTCCAGCAGGGGCTCGGACTTTACACGTCCCAGAGTGTCCTTCCAGACTCCCACCTGCATCTGCCCTCCCTCCAGGTCACCGGTGTGTCCAAACTCACACAAGAATGCATAGGCAAATATCATTATAATGGATCCAGGTGAGGGTGTCATCCAAACAGGTAAGGGGTGAGGGAGTCACCCAGACAGAAGGAAGGTGAGGGAACCATCCAGACAGGTAAGGGGTGAGAGAGTCACCCAGACAGAAGGAAGGTGAGGGAACCATCCAGACAGGTGAGGGAATGATTATACTAAAGTTTCTCATGAATCAAGCTCTTTTTTTTTCATACCTTTTACTGTTTTTTTAAATAAATGAAATCCCTTGCTTGTCCTGCAACATATTTTTATTATTTTATTAACCTTTATTTAACCAAAACCCATTGAGATCGAAACCTCTTTTTCAAGGGGGACCAGGTTACCAGTAAAAATTGCAGCACACCATCATAAAAACATGTACACTAGACGACAAACCCACCAGGAACAGCTTAAGTCTGCAATCTCAGACCACTGTAAGAGGGAGAACCATCTCATGGACTGGGACAACACTGAGGTTGAGGCAGAGAGCAACAAGCACCATTGTTGGATCACAGAGGCCATTGAGAGACTTTCGGGATGATGGGGCGTACCAACTCTCTCACAGCTGGGATAGAGTTACAGAGAAATCAGACTGCAGATGGCAGATCCCACTTCTCAGTTTGAATTCAATTTCAATTCAATTTATTTTTGTAACGCCAGGCAGACCGTTTCTCCAGGCGGTTGAGGAGCATCTGGATCCACAGGTCATCGATGTGCCTGCTCCACTCCCGTCGGAGAAGTGGGAAAAGGAAAAGCAATGAACAAATTTCAAGTGAAATTAAATATTAAATATTGTTTGATAGAAAAGTAGTCTTTACCAGAGGATAGTGCTCAAGCTGCCATACTCCCCCCAGTATAGTTGCTCCTAGGGCAGCATAGCTGGGAACTGTAGGTTTTTATTTCTGTTCCTAACTGGCCTGACCATAAGCCATTTCAGCAGACACGTCACAGCAACAATAGTGACATTACTGAGGAATGAAGCGAAGTGCAGTCCAACCATGTCAAGGTGTGATCAAAACAGAGGTCAGTTCATGAGAAACATTTGCATAAATATGTCAAAAGTCCAAAAGAATGATTAGGATAGGGAGTCGACTAGGCAGGTACATTTTATGTATCTTCCTTGTTAAATTGAAATGACCTTGTTTAACTGTATGTGGACTCAAGCAGTTGTGTGTTGCAGACTGTGACACATACACAGAGGTAGGGTCAAGGGGCCCTACAGCTCTGCCAGGCCCCCTGCTCCACTGCGTCTCCTCCCAGTGGAGGCTCCTGGGCCCATACGGTTCCTTGCTGCAGCTACGCATCCAGTGGTCCATGGTCCCATGCCAGGGGCCCCTGCTGGTGTATGACACGCTCCTGCCCTCTGATAACTTGCTTATCACCAGGTGAGAAGCACACATCCAAACATTGGCTTTTTCCAGGCCATTGAGTAAGGAACGATTAAATGTTTGTTTCTTGACACTCAGTAATATTTCTCCATTATCTTCTGCTTATAACATGACTTTAATGAAATTGAATTGGAATGGAATTGAAAGAGAACAGGTTTATAAGACAAGCCGAGAAACATAGTCCCTCCAGCATATCCTAGGTCTTCCCCAAGGGATCCTGCTCCTGGCATGCCTGGAACATGTCCCCAGGGATTCGTTTCCATCATTGCCCAAAGCTCATGACCATAGGTGAGAGTAGAAACGTAGATTGAGCAGTAAATTGAGAACTTGACCTTTCGACTCAGCTCCTTCTTGAGCATCTGAGTCCGGTGACAGTCCAATACCGCGACCGCATCACTACACTTGCATTCTTGTTCTCTCAATTATATGTACAGAATAATTACAAAACGATCATATTTTATTTACAATGTAGCTGTAGTTGAGTCTTGGAAAGTGTATGTGATCAGAGCTTTCACAACGCAAATGCACATGTAGAAACTTAAAATATTTTAATTCCATTTAATAAATTTTTTCCCTTTTTTTCTGATAGAAAACTTAAGAGTAGGGATGTCCCAATGTCAAATATTACAGCTACGATTACTGTGAGAAAAAACCTCACAATTTAACAAATATTCACGATTATTACTATTTCTCAAGTTTGTGACCAGCTTTATGAAACTGAACTGTCTGAGTGACAAAATAAGGTAAATGTGACAACCATAGACGGATATAAAAGTACTCTATATTTAAATGTATTTTTAACTTTCAAACTATACATTGAATAAAATTTATTTTGCGTCTAAAATAGGCACAATTATATTTTTTTAGTTCTTACAATTATATTGTGACTTAAATAATCTCCATTATCAATTAACCAAATAATCATGACAGAGAAAATTCTATTTGGGGTTGAAACAATAACTGATATAAGCATGGCTGCGTGTACAACCCATGTGAGCACATTCAGTACATATTGTACGTAGGGAAGGTTGGTAATGTGACTTGCCCAAGAACACAAGGCAGTATGCACTCATCAGAGCTGGGATCAAACTGCTAACTTTGGGATGTGTGGACAATTTTGTCTCTAAAATGACCACATGATCATTTGAAATCCTGTGTCATGACAAGCAGAGTGACCGTATGCAGGCCCCAGCAGCAGGGGGTGCTCATCCTCTCATCAGGACAGGCCATGACGGTGGTGTGGGAGCGAGGCGAGGAAGAGGAGCAGCACTTCTCTTTGTCTGTTCAAGCAGTGGACATTCAGGGTAGGCCAAAAATTAAGAATTAATCTTAATTCATAAGTATTCGTCTCTTCTTTTTGGGCTGAGGGTACTTGCGGTGATGTCAATTTTTGGACGTTATCACTTTAGATTACTTTCTAAATGTTTTTCTTCCTCCAAAATAAGGGTTACTCAATAATGCACAAAATGTCTTTCATAAAGTACACCTAGTTGTAAAATGATGTTTAATTTTCATGTCATTTGAACAAAAAACACCAAAATGTCCTGCTTTTTTAAGAACATTTCTTAAAAATGTCTAGAATGAGTCTACATTAAATCTAAAAAAGATCATCTGCCATTTATGCTACAGGACAAGTTTGGGGGTTCTGGGTAAAGCTACAGCTCAAAAGAAATAATAATTATGTTTTGACGTATGAAAAATATTATTAGGCTCAAGCAGAAGGATGAGAATTGTCCAGGTGAGGGATTGTTAAAAATGTTACACCTCATACTTGCTTTTTTCCATTTTGGATTTTCAGTCAAAATGAACTACACCTATGTGCGATTAGAACCTTAACCCTACCGGCGCGAATATATGTTTTTGTGCAAAATTGTGAGCTGAACACAATGATATACAATAAATGTTGTTCTATTTTACAAAGGCTCTACAGCGCCCCCTTGAATATTTAAATTAAGTCAAAAAATGGGCACGGACATCCTTCTTGCCATTCTGATATATCTGCAAGCATGTTACCATGGCAACCTGACAAATATAGTCATTGATTTATATGGGTTTTGGTTTACAAAAATTTTGAAGGAGTTGTCTTTGTGTCCATGTCTCTGTGTTAGCCCTGCGACGAGTTGGCCACTGTCCAGGGTGTACCCCGCCTAAGGCCCAAAGGCACTGGGATAGGCTCCAGTCACCCGCGACCCCTAACGGGAACAAGCGGTAGAAAATGAATGAATGAATGAAAACATTTACTTTGACGTAGACAACTTCAATTTGGCACAGACACCCTTCTTACAATTCTGAACAAAAAAGCCATAGAACGCAATATCTCTACAGGTTACCGTGGTAACCTGTTTTACTTTGTCATAAACAGTTGAAATTTGGCACACTTATTCTCCACAAAAGAAAACCTTAAAAATCGGTTAAGATAGTGCCTATGGGACCCCAACATAAAAAATTATACTATGACTATATTATATATTATTATACAGGAAGTCGGCCATATTGGATCAAACACAGCGCTGACAAAAGGACACCTCATCATACTTTGACTACTTTTGACTTTACTTCAAATTTAGCCATAAAACCCATGAGCAATTAAATGTTATACATTTGAAGCAGATATGCTTTTGGGTGTGGTCATGGTCCTACATGTCTTGATTAGCTCTTTCCACGCAGCAAACACAGATTTCACTCGAGGATTCTCCACATCATCCAAACACCTAAATCTGCCAGCAAGAAACCCCTGGCTCAACATCATGCTCAATACTATAATATTTGAGCTGAAATAAAGTCATTTTTCAGAGAAGGTAAATTCCAACATCCTTTTTCTTTTGATAATTTTAGAGTTTTGAATCGGATTCAAGGTTTTTTGCCTTGCCATATAAGTCTTGAGATTGTTTTATTCCACTTGTCAAACAACCGGTTGAGTCTGGAACAGATATAGAAATCTTTGCAAAACATACATTTTTATAGTTACAATCTTTTGCCTTAGACTTAAGTATGGGATAAGAGTAAATTTTTCAAGATCTTTTTTTAGATATAATTTTTCTCCAAAATGTTTGATTGGTCTTTATGGATGACCACAGGTCTCTCTAAAAGTCAGAGGGAGTTACCAAAATGAGATAATTTCAGGAACATATCAAAGCTTTTCTTTTGATTATCTTTAACAATCTGATAAAATCCTCTTATGCCTTTTGCAGTCCAAAACTTAAATCTCAGGTTGGTGTGGTTTGGCTTAAAACTTAAACTAACAATTTTAATATTTTAACATCTTTGTTTAATTTTTATGTTTTGACTTTCTTTTTCCATGTTGTAAGCACAGGTTTTACCCAAGGATTCTCCACTTCCTTCACTTACTCGTTACCCGTTTGTCGTCTGCCAGTAAAGCCTGTACACGGACCCCTGGCATCACACTAAACTGAATATTTTCCCATTGTGCCTCATGTTCTGGGTAAGACCAGTACAGCAGTGCTCTGATTTGAGCTGAATTAAAGTATTTTTTCAGACAAGGCCTAACCACCTTTTTGCCATGCCATATAAATCTGGAGATTGTTTTATTCCGCTCATCAAATTGCCGGTGTAGGATAGAAATCGGCGAGTCTGGAATAGATAGAGAAATCTGGCCAAAACATTCATTTTAATAGTTTCACTCCTTTGACTTAGATTGAGATTTGGAATAAGGTTAAATTTTTCAAGGTCTAACATTTAATTATTATAAACGTGAACAGAGTCTTACCTACAAAGACCTGTCCCTCCTCTGCACATGCTCAGCAAAACTTTGAGGCTGTGTGGTCCTCAGAGCGCATGCGCAGGCCTCTTAAAGAAGCTTCTGTCCGCTCTGGTTCTAAAAGCTCATGTTAGCGGCCACTAAGCGGCACCGTGACTTCAGCCAAACTTCAGCAGCAGAGGTGAGGGAGAAGTGAGGGGAAAACAGGCTTTTTTGGATATATTTTAGAACAATTTATATATAGTTGTGACACACAGTAATTTTAGATTTTATTGGTCAGTCACTGCTTGCCTTTATTGCCCTGACCGCACACCACTGCCATGGACTGTTTCTGATTGTCTAATATATTGGGCCAGTGGTTCCACGTACAAGGCAATCAAGAGGGGGGACCAGGCACAGCCCTGCCTCACACCTCTTTCCAAAGTCAGGCCATCCATTTCAATTCTTGATGTTGGACTATCGTAAAGAGCCCCAACATTTTGTGTTATAAAATCATCTATTTGAAATTAGCGCAGCACTTTAAATAGATAATGCCAGCTAACAGAGTCAAAAAGTTATTATTACAGCCTAGTTTTGTTGTTTTTGTTTATGGTAGATCATCATTATGGGTAGAGATCGTCATATGTTGTCTTGTGTTTGTCCTTTGTTAATAAATCCTATCTAATCATTGTGAATTAGATTTGGGCGCATTTGTTCCATTATTTTTTACATAATTGAGGTGTATATACGATTCAAAATTGAGAATGGTCTGTATGAGGCACAATCATAGTCGGTCCTTCCCCACTTTAGGTATGAGGGATATAATGTCTTCCTTCCAGCTTGGAGGAATCCGAGCTTGTTAAGGGCCTGGTCTTTTAAAGTTTTATACCACTCTGAGGTGAACCCATCACTCCCTGGAGATTTACTTTTTTTAGTCTTTTAATTGCACTTCACAATTTCAGTGTCAGTTATTTCAGCACTGCATTGCAGGTAAATTCCGAGTGTCCAGAAAATATTGCATTTCTTCATTGTTTTGTGGTATATTGGTGAAGAGTTTTTGAAGAAGAATTCAATGTTTGTATTTGGTCTCGTATAGTTAAAATGACATTATTCTGGCTGTCTCATATTTTAAAAGTTGATCTCTCTGCTGGTTTTTTCGATTCTTTCATGATAGCAATTTAGAGAAATTTGAGCCAGTTTCATAATATTTGTTTTAGTTTGGTGAAGAGCATTCTATCAATTATTTCTTGTGAGAACAGGTTATTATTTTCACCTCAGACAATCAGAATCAGAAAAGGTTTATTGCCATTGTCAATGAACAAAATTCACAAACATAGGAACTTGTCATAGGAACTTTTTGGTGAGTCAACAATGATACAACAATGAACAATAATAAGCAACATACAGCATATCAACTCAAATAAGGCATACATTAAATAAAAACAATTAAAGTTTACCATTAGATAAAAATAGACTGTGTGTGTACACAAAAATTATAGTTAAATTTACAGATGTAGTGCAGAAAGTGAACAGTGCAGTGAGTGGTTGTTGTTAAAATTATAGTTAAAGTGACAGGTGTTAAGAAGAGTCTAACGGCAGAGGGAAAGAAACTGCTCTTGTGGCGAGAGGTTCTGGTCCGGATAGACCGTAGCCTCTTGCCTGAGGGGAGTGGCTCAATTAGTCCGTGACCAAGGTGCTGGGCCTTCTTGATGAGGGAGCTGATGGAGGGCTCCCACTTGAGGTTAGGGGTGATGATGGTGCAGAGAAAGCGGAAGGAGTCCGGAAGAGCAGGGGAGAAAGTACACTGTGTAATGGGCTCGGCACACTGGGAGCGACGTCGCTCCTTCTCCATTCATTTCCAATGGAACCTGTGCGACCATGCGAAAATCACCAGTCTCCCTCAGGTCAGCGACAAGCGAAAGCAGTTCTCGTGAAAACGTTGCGCTTGTGCATGTTGTTGTGCAAATGCGGGCCTGCGACGTGATCCTGAAAGTAGTAGTCGCCCACACTACAGCCAATCAGAGAGAGCTTCTTTGACAGAGCAAAGACAGAGCAACTGACAGAAACAGGGGAACTGCGCAAATTCAGAAACATGAAGGAAAAATACTCACATTTGTGCAATTTGCATATTTTGTATTTCACAAAAATATTGGACTCTGCCTATGAAAGAAAGGAGCTGCCTTCGGCCCCTGGTAAGCTTTTTTCCCCGATGAAGCCGAGTCAATTAAATTATTCTAGGAAACACCTTGTGACAATTCATACATCACACGTCTCATCCCTGAAATGATTTGAAATATTAAAAGTACTCTTAAAACCTCATATTTCACTTGAATTTCACAGCAAATGAAATGTTTGGAAGAGTCACGATCTGCCCTTGAGCAGAGCGCGAAGCGGTGAAGCTGTCGCTGGAGGTCATCGCTGCACTGATTTTAAACCTGCTGCAATGAGTGTTGCTGGTCGCTGTCATTTGTCTCCTCCTGTGTGTCAAGCCCATAAGCCTGTGTGAACCAGTGATCCACCTGCATGTGAAGTCAGGCACATTGAGTTGGGAGAGCTTGGGAGGATAGTGTTGAAGTCCACAAACAGGATCCTGGCGTAGGTTCATTTATACATGGACACTGAAGGCAAGGTTGGTGAGGTGCCCAACAACAGTACACATTACCACACCACTGTGGCACGTGGCATTCCTGTGGTCTCCCATCCAACTACCAACCAGGGCCATTGCTGCTTAGCTTCCAAGATCTGACGAGCTCAGGCATTGACATGTTGGAAGTCAAATCAATTCAAATTATTTTAAATGTAAAATCATTATTTTTTTGTTTTGTTTAGTTTTTTGCTACAAACCACAAACATCAAGTGCCATTAAACTATTCAGGGTAAGTCTCCAATGCCTGATTAACCCAGTTTTTAGAATATCATAAATTTGTTCTTTGATGATCAAAAAAAGAAATTCCTCAAATGTTGGAATTGGGTCATACATTCAATTCAATTAAATGTATTTTTGGAACGCCAAAAATCACAACAGCTGTTGCCTCAAGAGGCAAGGCAAGGCAAGTTTATTTGTAGAGCACAATTCATACACAAAGGCAATTCAATGTGCTTCACACAACAGGAAAAAAATGCATTAAAATCAAAAGGACAAGACAGAAATCACAAAACCTTAAATTAAAGAACTTTAAAGGTGCCATTTTCAGGCTACCCGTCAAATAGTTTAAGACATAAAAGAGAAGAGTGCAAAGAAAATCATTTCAGTCATATGCACAGCCAAACAAAACAGTTTTTAGCTTAGATTTGAACAATACCAGAGTAGAGGCCTGTCCCACATCCTCAGGAAGACTGTTCCAGGTTTAGCTGCATAAAACTGAAACGCAGAATCCCCTGACTCTGGGCACCAGCAGGAGGCCGGTCCCTGAGGTCTTCAGAGTCCGAGATGGTTCATATGGCACTAGCATGTCCGAGATGTACTTTGGTGCTAGGCCATGGAGAGACTTTGTGTACAAGCAGAGCTGCTTTGAAGTCTATTCTCTGAGCCACAGGGAGCCAGTGCAGAGACCTGAGCACAGGACTAATGTGATCGTACTTCCTGGTTTCTTAGTCGAGACCCGAGCAGCAGCGTTCTGGATGTACAACAGCTGCAGTGACAGAGTGAATTCACTGGTCCATATTCACTGTCGTCAGTGAAACATAGATCTGAGTGTCGTCTGCATAATTGTGATAGGTCAGTTTATACGCAGCGAAAATGTGTCCTAACGGCAGCATGTAGAGTGGTTGAATTTGAAGGGGTCCCAGGTTTGACCCTTGGGCACCCCACAGGTCAGGGGCCATCTGGTCTGAGACACAATTACCAAATTTCAATACAGTACTTCCTGTCTTCCAGATAGGACTTTAAACAGTTTAGCGCAGTGCCAGTGATGCCCACCCAGTCCTCTAGTCTCTGTAAGAGGGTCCCATGATCGACAGTGTCAAAAGCAGCACTCAGATCTAACAGAATTAAGACTGAGGCTTTGCCGCGTCAGTGTTCAGGTGGATGTCATTTGTCCACCTTGACAAGAGCAGTCTCAGTGCTGTGATGAGGTCTAAACCTGACTGGAAAACATCAAATGAGATGTTTATTAAGAGGAAATCAGTGAGCTGTTGGTAAACAACCTTTTCAAGGACTTTGCTCCAAAATGGCAGATTAGAGATGGGCCGGTAATTACTCTCTGTACTGCGGCATCAAGACTGCTCTTCTTTAGGAGAGGCTTTATGACCGCAGTTTTCAAAGAGATTGGGAATGTTCCAGATGGAAGCAACATGTTAACTATGTGAGTGAGTGGTGCTAACAAACTGTTCCAGCACAGACTTCAGAAATCTGATGGGTAACACATCGAGGCAGCATGTAGATGAACTCAGACTGGTGATGATCTCCTGGACCGTTTTTGTCAGTTAAAGGTGCAAAGTGAGTCAGCTCTACGTGTATAAGGTGGTTTTAGGGTTATTTTTTGTTGCATTGTAGAATTCGTAGCATTTTTAATGCCCTGAACTTTGTCATTAAAGAATAATGCAAACTCAATTACACTTGGATGTGGAAATTGGAGCTAACAGCAGCTGACCTGGACACATCGACCACATTGACGTTTGAAATATTAACTCCCTTTGGTAATTAGAAGATCTAGAGTGTACCCTCTGCTTTGGATGCAGCCACTCACGTGCTGAGTAAGACCGAAAGTTTCAAGGACAGCATGAAGCTCTTCAGCGTTTCTGTCGCCAAATATTATCAACATGAACATTGAAATCACCTGTTATGACCAAACCATCAAAGTCTGTGCATACGACTGAAAGCATCTCAGTAAAATCATCAATAAAACTTTGGCAGTGCTGGGGAGGCTTGTAAAACAATGAAGAGAATGGATGGACTTTTTAAGCTCAATTTTAAAGGACTCAAATGTTGAAAACACTCCAAAGGACAACCTGTGGGTAGCTCATCATCATCATCACACACCTCGTACCATTTTTTGTTTTCTCGTGTTTCAGATTCAAACTTAAAGTTGGGTGGAGCAGATTCTATTCGAACTAAATTTCCTGTGTTTTTTGTCAAGTCATGTTTCAGTTTAAAACATAAAATCCAGATTTTCAGTTTCAGTGGGACTGGGCGTTATCTTTTTGCAGGGATATGAATCAAATTTTTCAGATTGGGCAGCCAATTTTTGTTTTCTCGTCTTTTCTGTGACTACAGAAATAGCACTAGGGGAGGCTGATTTTTATTATTGACTATAAGTCATAATAAACGCTGAGACCAAGTGCATCCTAGCTATGGGAAAATACCAGGTGAAAGGCGAGGGGGGATAGGTGTGGGGGCTTTTGTTGCTGTAGCGGGAGATGGTGAGAATTTGGGCCCAGGTGAAAGGCAGGGGATGGTTTAGGTGGGGTGGTTTTTGTCTGTATAGCAGCAGTCAGGGGAGAGTTAATCATCGTTAGAACTCTTGATCTTATTATATTGGCCGTGAGTGGAGCCATCTTAATGCCTGATTTGATCAGATATTCAACATGGCTGGGAATGCCCCTGGGTGAGGGTGGAGATGGAAAAGGAGAGTGAGGAATCTGTAGTGGAAGTAGATTTTGCAGGGGGGATCCAGGGCTGCTCTGAGGGCAGGAATGATGGCAGGGGCGATGACAGGGATGCTGCCTGGCCTGTCACAGATGGGTCCAAGGCCTTTGATGAGGACCGTGCCGGAGAGAACGGAAATGACTCCTGCGCTGGCCAAAGTGACGGATTGTTGTGGCTGCTGCTGCTGGTTGAGTCCTTCGCTGGAGGCGGTGGAGGTGATCGTGGAGCAGCTTGAGTTGAATCCTTTGCTGGTGGTGGTGGAGCGGCTGCTAATAAATCCTTTGGTGGAGGTTTGTGGTTGTGGTGGTGCTGCTGATGTTGAAACATTGGCTCGGTCTCCTGCTGATATAATCAGAAATTCTTCTCTCATTGCTTTCTTCTCAAACTATCTGCTCAGAACCTGTCCAGGCCCAGTCCAATGCCTCAGAGCGTGGAGGTTCTCTGTCAGCACCCTCACTCCACCTCTACAGAGGTGTGGGCCATTTCTCTTAAACAGGTCCTCTCGTTTCCAGAATAGATAGAAGTTCTCAATGTAGTGCAATCCTCTTGTTGCACACTCTTTGGACAGCCATGTTGCACACTCTTTGGACAGCCATGTGTTCAGCTGAAGCAGCCGGCTAAACTTGTTTATCTTCCTGTCGATGTTTGGAAGAGGTCCACTTATGAATGCTTTGATTTCCATTTTATCAAGCATGTCGAATAATTCCAAGAAGTCTCTTTTCAAAACTTCAGTCTGTTCCCGCCGTATGTCCACTGCTCCCACGTGCACAAACAGCTGTTTAGATCCTTTATATGTGGCCAAAACATCAGAAATGCGTGACGTAATCTCAGTGATTGTGGAGCTGGGAAAAGCATGTGTCATGCATCACGTGACTTATCGCACCATCCCCAATCAAGACGACCTTGACGTTTGGCACAGATTCTCTGTCTCTGTCTGCCTTTTCGCCACGTCATATCTCCCATTTTGACTTTGTTTGTTTACTTCAGTCTTTGAAAGTGGTAAAAGTCTGTTTGTAAGCTGTATTTTAGGTAACATTACAATTATCTTTTTATCGCTTGGGTATCGCACTGAGTCTGTGCCAAGCTGGGTCTTTGGACAGTTTTGGGAACGACACAGTCAGTCCAGTTTAGGTTGAAAGTAGCTGTTTTTCTTGTAAAAAATGTGGACTTCTTACCACTGGATGACACTGGAATTGTATTGAGCAGTCCTTTTTCAGATTCCAAAGCAAATATCCATGCTTGTAGCTCATGAATTTCTTGTTGATATGTCCAAC
Organism: Chaenogobius annularis; assembly: GCA_015082035.1. Lineage (NCBI taxonomy): Eukaryota > Metazoa > Chordata > Actinopteri > Gobiiformes > Gobiidae > Chaenogobius > Chaenogobius annularis. Next base: position 265,655 of record BJKM01000655.1, read on the forward strand.
AGCGTTCATGAGTTTATTTCCCTTCTCCCGGACATGTCGCTGGCTCGTCAGATTTGTTGATTAAAACTCTAAAAATGCTCTTAAAATCCTTGGTTTACTAAAAAAAAAGTAATAATTAAAAATGTTTAGAAGACAAAACCTGATCAAAAAGCAAAATAAATAAGGAAAGCAGCTATAGCAAGCAGGAGCAAGCAGGAGCAAGCAGGAGAAAGCAGGAGCAAGCAGGAGCAAGCAGGAGCAAGCAGGAGCAAGCAGGAGCAAGCAGGAGCAAGCAGGAAAGCGTCTGCACTCTTCGGAAGCAGGAAGCAGTAATGAACAGTGAAAAACAGAATAAACAGTGTTCATAGGGACTTGGTAATGTCCCAGCATCCCGTGTCCTGAGACAGATGTCCCAATGTCCCATGTCTTTAGACCCTCCTCCTCGGCCAGGAAAAACTACCAAACCTCTTTGGGAAAAAACGTAGAAACATGGAGGAGTTCCACACTGAAGGAGAGATCCGACTCCCTCGGAGGATAGCCCAGTAGACAGATGTTTTATGTATAAAACTATATAAAATACAATGCATATTCTTTCATAGAAATTTGATCCTCCATTCACCCATTTGAAACAAGACAATGATGATATAATTTTTTTGTATTAGATCAACAACATGGTTTAAAGTTCAGATATGAAAAAATTTTAATTTAATGTTAGCCGAGTAGTACCGGTAAGTAGGGTTAAGACTAGGATCAGTCATCTTAGTTGCACATTTGAAGATGACACATGGGACTAAATTAATTCAATAAAAACATTTTAATAGGTATTATTCTACCCCGGCAAGGCTCCATTAAATGTGTATTAACAGAAATGATCTATCTTGAAATCCATCTTAAATATGTACAGGTAAACATGCTCTATGGGACCGTCGTTTGATATCTCCTATGCAGAAGTCCTTTTTTGGGCAAACCTGTGTTCTGAGCAGGAAGTACTGGATTAGTGACTTGTGCTCAACCAATTCTGAAAATGTGGAAGGAAGCAAGGACTCCAACTTTGAAGTTGTGGAAAGAAAGAAAGATGGAGAGTGGGAGAGTTTATGTTTGTGTGTGTCTAGAGCTGTCTAGGATTGTGTTATAGATGTTGGACCTCACTTTTAATTATGTTTTTTGGTCTGTTCAATGTAATACCTACGTGTGCTTATGTGTGTGTGTGTGTGTGTGTGTGTGTGTGTGTGTGTGCGCATGTATGTATGTGTATGCGTGTACTGTCCTGTAGGCTGCTCATCCACAGTGGAGCTGGGGCAAGTACGGGGCGTCCAGGGCACTCTGCGAACGCCCTTCTTCCCCAGCTACTACCCCCCCAACACCAACTGCAACTGGACTTTTCAGGTGATTCCATTTATTAATGACTGTACATGTTTTGGATGTGCCCAGGTAAAAGCTGAAAAGCAGAGGGCATTCTCTGTGGCAGGGCCCAGGCTCTGGAACAGCCAGCCTCTGCATGCTAGAGCTGCTGGGACATTAGAGCAGTTTAAATCCTTGTAAAAAACCTGCCTTTTCTCTCTGGCCTTTTAAACATGACCTGAGCTGAGTCATTATTTTATCAACTTCATGTGTATTTTAATTGTTTGTATATACATGATATACCAATAAATATTGGGCAACTTAAAACTCATTTAAAAAGATAAGAGAGGTTTGTAATTTATCATAGGTACACATCAAGCGTGAGAGACAGAATGTAAAAAAAAAAATCCAGGAAATCACATGATTTTTAAACAATTTATTTGTGAAGATGGGTGGCCAATAAGCATTGGGCTGCTAGATAACAAACAACTCTTCTGTCCCTCACAGACCAGTCACTTGCTCTTTAAGAAGTTATTCCAGCACCTGTGAATGGCACCTGTTAACTGTTAGACTGAACTGATTCGATGCATAAGAGACCCCTGCACACACCTTCAAACTGTCAGACTCCAGTCTTCACCATGACCAAGGCCAGAGAGCTTACCAAAGACACCAGAGATAGAATTGTACAACTGTACAAAGCTGGGAGGAGTCAAACTGCAATTGGTAAAAAATGTTGTGAGAAAAGATCAATAGTTGGAAACATTATTAGAAAATGGAAGAAGTATGACATCACTGACAATCTCCCTCGGAGTGGGGCTCCATGCAAGATCTCACCTTGTGGGGCTCAAATGATCCTGAGAACAGTGATAAATCAGCCCAGAACTACTCGACGGGAACTGATCAATGATTTGAAGACAGCTGGGACCACCGTCACAAAGATGACAATACGTAACACACAACGTCGCCTTGAGGTGAAATCCTGCATTTCCCGAAAGGTTCCCCAACTGCACAAAAATCATGTAAAGGCCCGTCTGAAATTTGCTAAAGACCACCTGGACGATCCAGAGGAGGATTGGGAGAATGTGATGTGGTCAGATGAGACCAGAATGGAACTGTTTGGTTTAAAGACCACTCGCCGTGTTTGGGGGAAGAAGAATGCTGAGTTGCATCCCAAGAACACCATACCTGCTGTGAAGCATGGGGGTGGAAACATCATGCTTTGGGGATGCTTTTCTACAAAAGGACAGGAAGACTGGTCCGTATCAATGGCAAGATGAATGGGGCCATGTGACATTTTGGGTAAAAACCTCCTCCCCTCGGTCAGAGAATTGAAGATGAAACATGGCTGGGTCTTCCAGCATGATAACGATCCAAAGCACACAGCCAGGAAAACCAAGGAGTGGCTCCGTAAAAAGCATATCATCAAACCCAATCGAAAACCTGTGGAGGGAGTTGAAACTCCGTGTTGCCAAGCGACAGCCCTCAAACATCACAGCTCTAGAGAAGATCTGTGCAGAGGAGTGGGCCAAAATACCAACTAAAGTGTGTGTAGACCTGGCCAAGAACTACAGGAACCATTTGACCTCTGTCATTGCCAAGCAAGGCTACATTACAAAGTATGAAAAAGTAACCTTTGCTGGCTGCCCAATACTTATTGCCCACTCATTTTCACAAAAAAATTGGTTAAAAATCATGCTATGTGATATCCTGGATTTTGTTGTCTCTCTCGCTTGATGTGTACCTCTGATGACAATTACAAACCTCTCTTATCTTTTTAAATTGGTGAACTTGCACATTTTTAAGTTGCCCAATGCTTATTGGCCCCACTGTATGTATTATTGCGCTTTGCTACACAGCACTTTGGGCTTTATAAATAAACTTTGATATTGATATTCAGCTTAAAAAAGTTAATACATGAGTTGCTCCTCTTGTGTGGTTCGAGGTCTCCAGTCCAGGGCTGGGTCTACGTCTAGACTTTGAGGGGTACAAGCTGAGTCCAGCCTCTGCTAACCAAACATGTCAGCAGGGCCAGTGGCTCATCCAGCAGCACAGGCAGGTTTACACAGCTACATTCTCTGGCCTATCTGACCCCTTTTTTGCATCATCTGCTCCATCTGACCCTCTCCTCTGCTCCATCCGACCCTCTCCTCTGCTCCATCCGACCCTCTCCTCTTTGTTTTCTTCGCCATCTGACCCTCTCTGTTGCATTCTCTGCTTCGATCAGAATGTGTGGCAGCAGAAGTTCCCAGGCATACACTGAGCGCATCCCTTTGCTGTCCCGGACCACCACTGCCCTTTTGTCCTCCAGCCTGACCCGGACTGGACCAGGACTACAGGTGTCCTATAGTGTCTACAACCTGTCCCAGCGTAAGCACTCTCCCCGCACTGCTTTGGAGCTATTCATGGGTTTCAGGTAAAAGGATTCCTTCCTGAATTTGGTCTGGTAATGGAGAACTGCTGTCATAGCAATAGCACACTTCAGATAAAAATATATCTGTTCTGATTGTAAGATAAAAATGTCCTCAGACCTCAAACTGTGAATACCTGATCTGATGTGCAATAAACTTGATAAATAATCAGGCAAAATGCCAACTTGAGTTTTATACACAAACAAAAGGCAGTGCTGTTCTCTTCGTGCATCCAATGATTGCCATTCTACTTTAGAATATAACCTTATGTGAGTGATAAACCGAGTTCAGAGGTTTTAACACTGTTGCTGTAGAATGCATATATATAATGAATATATATAAGAAATGTAGCCTGGATTAACTATTTATACAGGCCTATCCCTGCATCTCTTGTTGTCTCTGCTCTCTCGACCCAACCTTCCCACCCCTTCTCTCTATCGTCTTCGCCGTAACACATCACCATCTTAGGAGGGGGGGTTCTGAATCGGCTGGGCTGATTACCCGAGACTACCCAGCCAACTCTAATCGATCCATCATCACTATTATCAACTTTCTCTCATATTCCATTTGTTGTGGCGTGGTCCCTGCTAGTGAAGTGGACTCTGTTGCACAAATCTGCAGAAGGTGAAAGACTGAGTCCATATTTATGCATCAGCAGCATGAAGAGGATTATGGATTTGTGATATAATTCTGATATGAAATGTTGGTATCACGGACATGTTGATATTGCTGCACGAACTCAATATGAGCTCACTATTTTTATACTTTAAGCTTATTTTATTGACATATTATTCATGTAGTGAATCAAATGAGTCATGTTCACACTTTATTACACTTTGACCTGTGTTTTTACCTGGGCTCATGATCTGCCCAGGTTTGCAATGGTTTGGATGTTTTCTTTATTCCTTGTTTTTCCCAAAACCACATGTCTTTTTCCTCGCTCAAACCTCTACTTAAGTCTGTAAAGTGCTCGATGGGCATCGGCACTCTCAGCCATCGGCACTTGCGCTGGCAAAGGATTGTGGGAATTGTAGTTCTAGCGATAAAAACACTCTATACCTATTGGAAATTAATAAATATAACTAGAAATGTTCAGCAAGCCGGATTAAAACGTCTGCTGGGCCACATCTGGCCCGTGGGCCTTGAGTTTGACACATGTGATGTAAACCATCAGAAATATTATGAATTAAGTTAAATAATATGAATTTCTTTGATTTCTTGATCTGACCATGTAATTAGACCCACACTGCACTCACAAAATCCTAAACTCATGAGCATTCACACAATAACAGAACCAGAAAGGGGTTTATTGCCATTGTCAGTGAACAGAATTCATAAACTATAACTATGGGAACTACTATAACTACTATAACTACTATAACTACGGATACAAAAAAGAAGGCTACTATCAAACAGAATGAGTATTCGCTCCCAAATCTCCTGCTATCTCAACATTTGCCTTCCCTTTTTGCTGTGGCCCATATCAATTATTTTGTATCAAATTATGGCATGTGTGCGCAGCTTGTCCGGGGCAGTTCCTGTGCACTGTGGACGGGCAGTGTGTGTCGGCGTGTGACGGAATCACAGACTGTCCCAATGGCCTGGATGAGAAACACTGTGGTAAGAAGAATAATGCTTTGCGCTTATAATGCGCTTTACACCCTTGTCGAAGCCTCTCAAAGTGCTTACTGTGGTCATACCGGCTTGCCAATGCCTAATCTAGTTTCCATATTTTCTATTTTATTTTATTTTTTTCTCCCACAAACCACCCCAATTTTGACCCGTTAATTTTTATTCAATTCAATTCAATTTATTTTTGTAACGCCCAAAATCACAACAGTAGTTGCCTCGAGGGGCTACAGTGGAAAACAAAATAAACAGTGTTCATAAGGACTTGGCAATGTCCCAGCGTCCTGTGTCCTTAGACAGATGTCCCAAGCTCCCCTGTCCTTAGACCCTCCTTCTCGCCAGGAAAAACTACCAAACCTCTTTGGGAAAAAGTAGAAACCTGGAGGAGTTCCACAGTGAAGGAGAGATCCGACTCCCTCGGACGGACAGGCGGACGCGCCTCAATTTGCAGATACACGGTGGAGCTGGACCCACTCAGGAGGAGAACCAATTCTTCAAGGCTGATGAAGAACCGTTCATATGGAGTAGAGACTGTTTCTCCAGGCAGTTGAGGAGCATCTGGATCCACAGGTCCTCGATGTGCCTGCTCCACTCCCGTCGGGGAAGTGGGAGAAAAAGAAGGAAAAGCGATGAACAAATTGCCAGTGAAATTAAATATTAAATATTGTTTGATAGAAAAGTAGTAGGAAACAGAGGATAGTGCTCAAGCTGCCATACTCCCCCCAGCATAGTTGGTCCTAGGGCAGCGTAGCTGGGAACTATAGGTTTTTATTTTTGTTCCTAACTGGCCTGACCATAAGCGATTTAAAAGAGGAACGTTTTAAGCCTGGTCTTAAATGAAGAGACTGTGTCGGCCTCTTTAACATGGACAGGAAGCTGATTCCACAACACAGGAGCTTGGTAGCTAAATGCTCTGTTTGGATGATAAGGTACTATAGCATCTTTGAGGTAGGATGGGGCCAGGTCATTTATGGTTTTGTAAGTCAGGAGGAGGATTTTTAATTTGATTCTAAACTCGACAGGGAGCCAGTGAAGAGACTCGAGCACCGGCGTAATGTGCTCTCTTCATTTAGTTCCTGTTAGTAATCTTGCTGCTGCATTTTGAACCAGTTGAAAGCTTTTTATGGAGCTTTTAGGGCACGCTGCAAGCAGGGAGTTACAGTAGTCTAATCTAGATGTTACAAAGGCATGGACAAGTTTTTCAGCATCACTTTTAGGCAAGATTTTTCTGATTTTGGCTATATTACACAGATGGAAATAGGCTGTTTACAGGCTTGATTTATGTGTGCTTTGAATGAGAGCTCTTGGTCAAATAAGACTCCAAGGTTTCTTACAGTGGAGCTGGAGGCTACACTGACGTTGTCCAGTGTGACTATCTGCTCAGATAAAGCGTCTCGTAGATGGTTAGGGCCTAGTACGATGACCTCAGGGTTTTTTCAGGGTTAAGAAGCAGATAATGAAGTGTCATCAAGGTTTTTATATCCTTCACACAAGTTTGTCTGCTTGATCGGTCTGATCGGGTTTCATTGATAAATACAGCTGTGTGTCATCTGCATAGCAGTGGAAGTTAATGCTTTCTGATGTTACCTAACGGCAGCATATAAAGAGTAAACAGAATTGGACCGAGAACTGAACCCTGTGGCACACTGTAGGTTACTTTAGAACCGGGTGAGGAGCTCTGGTTGACATTAACAAACTGGTACCTATCTGATAGGTAGGATTTAAACCAGCGGAGGGCGGGGCCTCTGACACCTACATCAGATTCTAACCTCTGCGGTAGAATGTTGTGGTCGATGGTGTCGAACGCTGCACTGAGGTCCAATAGAACCAGGATTGAGACCAGTCCATTGTCAGCAGCTAATAACAAATCATTTGTAACTTTAACTAGTGCAGTTTCAGTGCTGTGGTGGGATCTGAACCCTGACTGGAAAACTAACTGATTAACGGAGACAAAATTCAGAGTTCATTTATATTTTTGGAGTCCCTGTTAAAAAATGGCTCTATAGCGCACCCTCAAGGGCCAATACAATTTTTGGGTGAGAATTGTCGTAGCCTTCAGGGCTACAACCTCAGATTCAAGATTCAAAATTTAAACAAGATTTTGTTTAGAGCATCAATTAGTGCATAGTTTTGATGTAAAGTGCAATACAAATGTGCATTGTCCAATAAACACCAAAAAATAACCACTGTTTTAACAATAGCACAGTAAAGTTTGCCTTCATCCCAGACTAAACCAAGACTAAACCAAGACTAAACTAAGACTAAACCAGGTCCAAAACCCGGAGGCGCTGAGCACAGAATGTATCGCAGTCCGTGCACACATCTCTGCTTATAAACTCGACTCGTGATCCATAAACGAGGGCAGGCAATAGCAGAGCCACGGGAGCGGATGATCCCGAAGCGAAAACCCCCCGACTGCTGCGATGACCCGCATTAGTGCAAGCCCTCTGAGCCCCCGGTGATGGTTGTCACCCAGCATGGAGCGTTTACAGGCAGAGATATGTGCACACACTTCTTATGCGTAACTGTGTGGCACTTCAACGCCGCGAGCTCAGTCCCAGTTTCCCCAGTGATTGGAGCAGATGTCCTCGAAAGGGCTTGTGCCAATTTAAACGGACTAAACCAAGCCCAGGACCACAAGGACTGCAAGAGTCACAGCACTGCACCGTTATGCACAGCTGGACAACTGAGGCCTCGGTGGGATGCTGCGTGGTCCAGAGGGTACGAGAATGGTGCGCACACTGTGGTCAGCTCCGAGTGCTGAAAGTCTGCTCGTGTTTGGGCTGTGATGTGGGGATTTATCTGGTTTCCCAAATAGAGGTTCGGCTCTAAGATGAGCACATTCAAGTCTACATGGTCCAGTCTGGCCCAGACCGCGCAGCACAGGTGTCCAATGCTGGAGGTGGAGGTGTCCATCAAAGAGCTGAGTGCGTAACGGTGCTGCGCTGCTTGCGTAAGAGAGAGAAAAAAGAGAGAGAAAGAGAGAGAGGAAGAAGTCTGAATTGTCTGGTTAGGTAAAAATTACTCTCCAAGAAATGAATGTCCTCACAGAGCATTGAAAGCTAACCTGTGTGTACTTGTGTTTGTGTGTGAGAGTGTGTAGCAGAGTTCCAGTGCACAGTGCACTTCCCTATGCTTGGCCCTCGCTGTGTGGACTACTCCCGAGTGTGTGATGGACACTACGACTGCAGCCTGGGCTCGGATGAGGCCAACTGCTCCAGAGGTACAGGTCTAACTTCCGTGACACCTGTGTGACCCCCACCCTGTGTGACCCCCACCCTGTGTGACCCCTGTGTGATCTTGTGTTTCAGGCGTACCATGCTCAGACAAGACACATGTGTGCTCTGATGGAAGCTGTGTAAAGAAACCCAACCCTCGCTGTGACTTTGTGGACGACTGTCCTGATGCCTCTGATGAACAGGACTGTGGTAATGTCTTTAGAATCATTTTAGAATCCACTGCACCTGACAACCAGGTTCTAATGAATCTTGTCGTCGCAGACTGCGGTCTAGCACCCTCTACTGGGCGCATTGTGGGAGGGACGGATGCGTTGGAAGCAGAGTGGCCATGGCAGGCCAGCCTGCAGGTCAAAGGTCAACACGTGTGTGGAGCTGCTCTGGTCTCCAGCTTCTGGCTGCTGTCGGCTGCACACTGCTTCTCTGACCTCAGGTTAGTGCAGGAGGACACACATGCTCGGTCTACTGTGTCTTACACATTTGTGCTTTCTTTGGAGCTCAATCTACTGCAGGGGTGTCAAACACCACCCCCCCAGATGTTTAAATCCGGCCCGCCAAACATTTCTTATTTATATTGATTCATTTCTAATAGATATATGGCGTTTTTATCTCAAGAACTACAAGTCCCACAATTCTTTGCAGCAGCCACCCCTCCCCTTCGCTGCTCAGCGCTGATGTGCTGCTGGAGCGAGTGCTGAGGGCTGAGAAGTGCTGACACACACTTTACAGACTTGACCAGAGAGGTCTGAGCAGAGAAAGAGATGTGTGGTTTTGGGAAACACGCGGAAGAAAGAAAGGAGACAGTTGTGTGGGCGTTAGAGCTGTAATAAAAGCGGCGCTAATGTGAAGCTAACAACAAGAAAACAAACTTCTGTGATGATGCTCTGTGAGGAAAACATCCAAACCAGTGCAAACCAGGACAGATCATGAGCCACAGGTAAAAACACAGGTCAGAGTGTAATCAATCACAGATTGAAGCTGCTGTGAGCTCTGACTGTGACTGAACACAAATAAAATGCACTCATTCGAGTCACCACATGAATAATTCGTCACTAAGATAAGCTTAAACTATAGAAATAGTGAGCCCATATTGAGTTTGTGCAGCAACAGGTCTGTGATGTCAACATTTCATATCAGACATAATATCATAAGTCCATGTTCCTGTTCCTGCTGTGAAGTCAGTCTTTCACCCTCTGCAGATTTGTGCAACACACATATTACTTTTACTAGGCTATATAAAGGTATTTATTTCCTATATTTTTAATTGGGGGTTTTTTACGTTATGTTCGGCCCGTGATCCATCCTTAGCGTCAAAATTCAGCCCGCGGTCTACTGTGTCTTACACATTTGGTTTTTCCCTTGGGGCTCAGGCTGCTGGAGCCCAGCTTGTGGACAGTGTACCTGGGTAAAGTGTTGTTGGACCAGCCCAGTCCTCTGGAGGAGCGTCGGAGCCTCCAGCACATCCTCCTGCACAAGTACTACCAGCCCGACCACTATGACTACGATTTAGCCCTGCTTAGACTGGAGCGGCCTTCCTTGGCCCAGCCCGCCTGCCTGCCCCCTCCCACGTACCTTCCCCCCCCCTTGTGCTGGGTCACGGGCTGGGGTGCACTGCACGAGGGAGGTGGGTGATACTTACTTTTCTGTGAGCACAGTTGTATAGTTCATGTCAAGTTCATAACCTGGAGAGATGATATGCACTGAAGGATAATGGATAACAGGATAATGGATACAGTGGCTTGCAAAAGTTTTCATAATCCTGGAACTTTTCCTGTTTTTTCATTTTACAAATATAAAGTATATACTGTATATAGAAAAAGAAGCACAATCAAACAGAACAAGACCAGAGCGAGAACAGCAGAGAAAGTCTTTCAAATTGGTCCTTTTTCAAATCAAGTCTGAATGTAATTTTTTTCCATTTTGCAAATTTCCAATATAATCTCGGCCCAGTCCCAAATTGTCGGTGCAATTTGTGTCATAAATTTTTTGTGAGGGCTTTTTTGCCGCTTCCAGGAGTATGCTCCAGAGGTAACTGTTTATTGTGGGCATGGCAGGAGTCCCGAGGTCAGTACATAATTCTGAAATCAAGTGGGATGGTGATGTCAAAAATGTTCTGCATCGCTTTGATCTCAGTCAAGGATTTTTGAAACACAGGACAAAAACATGATAATGGTTTGCTTCCTGGCTGCCACAGTTTGAATTTCCTTTTGATAATTTACCACTTTGACATGATGTTGATAAAAAACGTGGTACAGAAGTCCTACTCTTCATCAGCCAGAACAGAATCACCCTCCCATTCCAATCCAATCTATTTTTAATGTAATTAGAAGAGTGGCTGTCCAAATTGTTAATACTTTTATATCATCAGAATCAGAATCAGAAAAGGTTTATTGCCATTGTCAATGAACAAAATTCACAAACATAGGAACTCGGAATTAAGGTGCAACATAAAACACTGATCAATAATAAAACAACATATATGAAATCAAAAGGGCATGCATGAGGAAACAATTAAAATTCACTATAGTATACAATAAAAATAGACTTACTAAGTGCACAAGAATTTACAGTTCAATTTACAGATGTAGTGCAGAAAGTGACCTGATGAATTGCGGTTAAAGTGACAGGTGTTTAAGAAGTGTTCATGAGTCCAACGGCAGAGGGAAAGAAACTATTCTTGTGGCGGAAGGTTCTGGTCCGGATGGACCGTAGCCTCCTGCCTGAGGGGAGTGGTTCAAATAGACCATGTCCAGGGTGAGAAGCGTCAGCTGTGATCCGACCTGCTCGTCCCAGAGCCCTGGAGACGTACAGGTCCTGCAGAGATGGAAGTCTGCAGCCGATCACCTTCTCAGCAGAACGCACAATGCGCTGTAGTCTCTGTTTGTCCCTGGCTGTGGCTCCAGCGTACCACACGGTGATGGAGGAGGTGAGGATGGACTCAATGATGGCCGTGTAGAACTGCACCATCATCTGCGCTGGCAGCTTGGCTTTCCTCAGCTGCCGCAGGAAGTACATCTTTTGCTAGGCCTTCTTGATGAGGGAGCTGATGGTGGGCTCCCACTTGAAGTCCTGGGTGATGGTGGTACAGAGGAAGCGGAAGGAGTCCACGGTAGTGATGGCGGAGTCTGTCATGGTGAGGGGGGGCTGGGGGGCTGTGACTTTCCTGAAGTCCACGATCATCTCCACTGTCTTCTGGGCGTTGAACTCCAGGTTGTTACCGCTGCACCAGGACACCAGCCGGCCCACCTCCCTCCTGTAGGCAGACTCATCCCCGTCCGAGATGAGCCCGATGAAGGTGATGTCTTCCGCAAACTTAATCAGTTTTACGGAGTTGTTGCTGGAGGAGCAGCAGTTTGTGTAATGTAGATATATTCCTCTTGAAAGTTCTGATTTATAAGCCTTAATAAATATCTCAGTCAGACGGTTATATTGGTTGATGCTTTGTTTAATTCCTTGGTAATAATAACTCCTTAATTGTAAATACCTATGAAAGTCCTGTTTCTCCGAGCCAAAGGATTTTTTTCAACACACAAAGAGCAGGAAGTGGCGACAGGAAGTGGCTAGAGGCTAGGACATTGTTTATTGCAGCTCTGATTACAGGGGTATAATTTTTCTCCAAAATTGTGAATAGATCTTTATGGAGGACTACACCTAAATATCTAAAAGATTCCGTTTGCCATTTAAATGGATATGTCTTTCTAAAGGTCACAAGAAAGAGAACATTTCAGTTTTTTACATTTGATATATATCCAGACATTGGACCCATGTTTTGAAGAAAATTCATCACACTGTGTATGGAAATTTCTGGTTTGGTCAAATATGATAGAGAATCATCTGCGTAGCAGGCAATTTTATGTAGCATCCTATCAATTGTAACACCATGAATTGTTTTGCGTCAGTGGTTCCAAGAACAAATCAAACAAGAGGGGGGACAAGGCACAGCCCTGTCTCACCCCTCTTTCCAGAGTCAGCGGGTCAGTCAGGTGACAGTTGAATTTAATAATATTAAAATATATTATATTAATATTTTTTTTTTATAATGAAATCGTCAATTTCAAATTTGTTTTGAATCAAAAGCTTTCTCATCGAGTGAGGAGCAGGTGAGGAGACAGGCTCTAGCCCGGTGATGAACAGCGGCTGCCGACAGAAAGAAACATTGCACGGACTGACTGCCAGATCTGGCCTCTTTCAACTCTTCTCCAGAACCGACAAGGCATCACAGAGCCGAGCAGCCCTCAGCAGCCCTGAGCGGGGCTTGAACAGGTTGCTGGCTTAACGTGGTGCCTCAGTTTAACCTAAAAGCCGTTGACAGCAAAAGTGGCGCTAGTTTGGAGCTAATTCTCCAAATGTATCAACGTTATGTATTGTAAAATACATAACGTTGATACATTTGGGGATTCTACTGAATCAAATGCACTACAGAAATGACAGTTGCATTTGGATGGACCATTTGACCCATTTGAGCTCACTGTCCCTGTGCAGATAAAGTTTATGTTACAAAGACACCAAAGCTTCAAACAGAGTCTGTGGGCCAAAGACGATGATTTCAGTCTTGTCTGAGTTCAGCTGGAGAAAGTTGTTTTGCATCCACACACTGATCTGTTGGATGCAGTGACAGAGTGAATCCACTGGTCCATATTCACCTGCCGTCAGTGAAACATAGATCTGAGTGTCGTCTGCAGAATTGTGATAGGACACATTCTCGCTGCATATCAACTGACCTAACGGCAGCATGTAGAGGTTGAACAGAAGGGGTCCCAGGATTGACCCTTGAGGCAGCCCACAGGTCAGGGGCATCTGGTCTGAGACACAGTTACCAATTTCAGCAAAGTACTTCCTGTCTTCCAGATAGGACTTTAACCAGTTTAGGGCAGTGCCAGTGATGCCCACCCAGTCCTCTAGTCTCTGTAAGAGGGTCCCATGATCGACAGTGTCAAAAGCAGCACTCAGATCTAACAGAATTAAGACTGAGGCTTTGCCCGCGTCAGTGTTCAGGTGGATGTCATTTGTCACCTTGACAAGAGCAGTCTCAGTGCTGTGATGAGGTCTAAAACCTGACTGGAAAACATCAATGAGTTGTTTATTAAGAGGCCAGTAATTACTGTACTGTGGCATCAAGAGAGGCTTTCGGAGAGGCTTTATGACCGCAGTTTTCAAAGACATTGGGAATGTTCCAGATTGAAGCGATATGTTAACTATGTGAGTGAGTGGTGCTAACAAACTGTTCAGCACAGACTTTAGAAATCTGGTGGGTAAGACATCGAGGCAGCATGTAGATGAATTCAGATTGGTGATGATCTCCTGGACAGTTTTGTCAGTAACAGGTGTAACAGTGTGTAAAGTGAGTCAGCTCTAAGTGTGTAGGTGGTTTTAAGGTTATTTTTAGCCTTCATAGGGGCAATGGTGTTGAGAACATTCAAAACACTAGATGTAACAGAGTTCAACAAATCATTTACATTAGAACATGAGACATTTTCAAAGTTTATCATTTCCATAAACAGTTTTCCTGTGCTGTCATTTATGTGTCTCCTCCGAACAACTGCAGGACCAGCCGGTGGTTTGGGAAAAAACAGACAGGTCGAAGAAGACACAGAAATGATCAGACAGAGCAACATCGCCCAAAATTGATGTTTGAAATATTAATCCTTTTTGAAATGAGAAGATCTAGAGTGTGCTTTCTACTGTGGGTGGGGCCACTCACGTGCTGAGTAAGACCAAAAGTTTCAAGGACAGCATGAAGCTCTTTAGCGTTTCTGTCCCAAATATTATCAACATGAACATTGAAATCACCTGTTATGACCAAACCATCAAAGTCTGTGCATACGACTGAAAGCATCTCAGTAAAATCATCAATAAAACTTTTGCAGTGCTGGGGAGGCTTGTATAAAACAATAAAGAGAATGAATGGAGACTGTTTTAGCTCAATTTTAAAGGCTACATACTCAAATGTTGAAAACACCCCAAAGGACAACCTGTGGGTAACTATTTAATCTCTAACAAAAGCACACACACCCCCTCCATTTTTGTTTTCTCATGTTTCAGTTTGGAGCAGATTCTATTAGAACTAAATTTCCCCTGCTTTTGTCAAGCTAAAGAAATATTTTCAGTTAAATAAAAAAAATAGTTAAAGAAATACAATTATTAATTAAGAATGATTTGTTACATAAGGATCTGACATTTAGTTTCAGTGAGACTGGACGTTAACTTTTTGCAGTGGATATGAATCAAATTTCTCAGACTGGGCAGCCTGACTCGCATTTTGTTTTCCCGTCTTTGTGATGTGACTACAGAAATAGCACTAGGGGAGGCTGTTTTTTTACAAGGCCCCGGGTTGGTTTGATTTTTATTATGACTATAAGTCCCAGCAACGCTGAGTCCCAGTAATGCTGAGACCCAGTGCACCCTAGCTATGGGAGATACCAGGTGAAAGGCGAGGGGGGATAGGTGGGGGGACTTTTGTTGGTGTAGCGGGAGCTGTTGAGATTTTGGGACCAGGTGAAAGGCAGGGGGGTTTAGGTGAGGCGGTTTTTGTCTGTATAGCAGTAGTCAGGGGAGAGGGTGGTGTCATCCGCAAACTTGATCAGTTTTACGGAGTCGTGGCTGGAGGTGCAGCAGTTCGTGGACAGGGAGAAGAGCAGAGGGGAAAGTAAACAGCCCTATGGATCTGCTGTGCTGATAGTCCGAGTGTCTTAGACATTCTTCCCCAGCCGCACGCACTGCCTCCGATCCGTCAGGAAGTCAGTGATCCACCTGCAGGTGGAGTCAGGCACGTTGACTGGGAGAGCTTGTCCTGGAGCAGAGCAGGGAGGACGGTGTTGAATGCAGAGCTGAAGTCCACAACCAGGATCCTGGCGTAGGTTCCCGGGGAGTCCAGATGCTGCAGGCTGAAGTGGAGTGCCAGGTTGATGACGTCGTCTACAGACCTGTTGGCTCTGTAGGCGAACTGCAGGGGGTCCAGCAGGGAGGAGGTAAAGGACTTGAGGTGGGGCAAGACCTGCTGTTGCTCCAGCCACTACTCCTCAGGCACGTGCTCAGAGATGCCCTCCTGAACCAACTCAAGTCTTCAACCAAAAAACTGCTATAGTCTTTGTAAAACAAACAAAATATTGTAGAAATTATCAACTTTTGACAGACACATTCATGATACAGTAATTCATATATTTACCTAGATTGGATTCTAGTGGGACCAGTGAAATCAGTGAGTTTTTTGGCTCTCTGCTTCTGTGACTCTGGTATCATCTTCACATTCTGTCATTTATCCTCACCTATAATTTAATGTCAGCAGTCAAATGTATATCTTATTATGTTTACATAGTTATAACATAATAACACAATATAATAATGACAGGGCACTACCCACGACATGCTTGCCCGAGGCGACAAGCCCCGTGTACCGAAGTTCTGCGCTGGGGCCCTGTGCATGGTAAAAAGCAGTGTCTTCAGCAGGAACACGCCCAGACTAATCCACGAACATTAGGCGAAACATTAACACTTGAAGCGTCACTTCTCATTTGCATAAATTGTCAAATTACTTTCTAGTACAAAGCTCTGTGGAACACATGCAGGCATTAATTCAACACACACCACTGTTGTTCCAGTAGCATTTCTCACAAATAACGTGTTGTGAAAGTATAAAGCACAGTAACCTCCAAAAATTTGACATTTGACAAAACTTCATTGTTCATAGTTATATTATCCGGAACAGATGCCCGAGCCACCTCAGTTGACTCCTCTCGACATGGAGGAGTGGTGGCTCTACTCAGAGCTCCTTCCGTGTGACTGAGCTGTGAGGGACACACAAACATGTGGTAGAAGGTGCTCTGGTTTGATTAAACAGAAATAGAACTAAAAAATGTTTTTATGTGTGGAGTAAAACTAACAGGTCACATGACTCTGAACACACCACCCCCAGTGTCAAACATGGTGGTGCAGCATCATGCTGTGGGCTTTTGCTGGTGTCTGTAAAAGACTTGAGACTGGGCGGAGCTTCACCTTCAGCAGGAAAACGACCCTAAACATAAAGCCAGAGCTTCAATGGAATGGTTTCACACTAAACATATTCAAGTGTTAAAACGGCCCAGTCAAAGTCCAGACCTAAATCCAATCGAGAATCTGTGGTCAGATCTGAAAACTGCTGTTCAAACGCTCTCCATCAAACCTGACTGAGCTTGAGCTGTTTGGAAAAGAGCAAAAGTGAGCAAAAGTGTCAGTCTGAAGGTGAGGAAAAGCTGTGGAGACAAACCCCAAAAGATCTCTAATTGCAGAGAAAGGTGGTGACACAAAGTATTGACTGGGATGTTGAATACTTTTGGATGGTGCTCTCTTCCATTTAGCATGTATTACTAGTTCAAATCTGGAACTCTTGTATAATTTTCCTTTCACTTCACAATTGTCTGTCATTTTGTCTTGCCCCTTCACAAAAAATGGCAATAAAATGTATTTAAGTTTGTGGACGTGACAAAATGTGGAAAAGTTCCAGTATAGATTCTTTTGCAAGTCACTGAACAACTAACAAGGATAAAAATTATATATTGATACTTATTTTATGTTTATGCTCAGACCAAATGCAGGGGGTGCAAAGCAGAATATAATAGGAATCTTTCCCCGAAGCCTTGACACTGGTGCTGGTGGAAATAAAAACCTGAATGAAAATGAGGCTGTAAATATGGTGCTGAGGTGCAAATGTGGTGCTAGCAGAGCAGAGTGGTGGATGAGTGGTGGCTGAAGGCGCTTGTGAGGCATCAGGGGAGGTCTTCCAGGCTTAAACTTTGCTATATATTCTCAATGAGAGCATTTAGCCTCTGTATAGTGAACGCTCTAATCCTCAGGCAAGTCCAGTAATGCGCTGCAGAAGGTGGATGTGCAGCTACTCAGCGAGGAGGCCTGTGTGGGCTCCTACGGGGCCCTCATCTCTCCCAGAATGCTTTGTGCTGGGTATGCAGATGGCCAGAAGGACGCCTGTCAGGTACACACACGCGCACACACACACATACACACTTCATAGTGACATCACCGGTGCATTTATTTCCTGGAGACTGATCCTAGCCTTCACCATAGCCTCTATTTGCGTAACTTTAACCTAAACCCAACCCATAACCTATTTGCACCCATCTGAACTTAAAACCATGTAGTTGATGTAATAATAAAGGACTTACATTGTGGATCAGATTTTTGTCCCAATAAGGGAGGCAGGACCCATGATGTGCCCACAATGTGTTAAAACACTAACCCACATATATACTGTCTCCGCAGGGAGACTCCGGCGGGCCCCTGGTGTGTCAGGGGTCTGGGGGTCGCTGGTTCCTGGCTGGAGTAGTGAGCTGGGGCCAGGGCTGTGCTCGGCCGGGATACTACGGAGTGTACACCCGTGTCGCCAGCCTCTCCACCTGGGTCTGGAAGCACATCACGCCCTGAGCTGGAGGATGGGAGAGAGAGAACAGGAAACATCTCTGACAAGCTTCATCCCCCTCAGCTCTCAACTCAGCGTCACAACATTGGACTGTCTTTGCTTTACCACCACCAGTGTCTAGGGTCGTGAAAACTGTCCTCTTTCAGACTAAATGTATAACCATGTTTCCACTGGTTCACTTTGGAGCAGATCAGGACGGTGCAAACGTGTCTTAAGTGAACCATATGAGTGGGCAGGGGTGTCCAAACTTTTATCACAGAGGGCCGCATTTTTAAACTTGTACGGAGCAGAGGGCTACAGACAACCCGACAATGAAGTGAATCATTCTAAATGTTGCATTTGACATAGTTTTGATGAGCCTCCACAGCTTTAATAAGACGTGGAACATTAATATTAGGTTGGTAGAACATCAAAATGTTTGAATTTTTCTTTTACAGAAAAAGTACTTTTTGTTGTTTGGACCAATTTAGCAGGAAGCCTGAGGGCCAACAAAAATTAGTTTGGACATGCCTGATTTAAGGGGTCCAGGGCAGACCCTGTGATGGGGGCGCAAGACATAATGCTATGGAATTGAAATTACAATTTGAGTAGTTGCAAGCAGCAAATCCCAAGGACTTCAATTATTAAAATAGAGATTAAAGAGAATTTCCGTTGCAAACATGTTTTTCTGTAAAAAAATGCTAACCCTGCAGTTTTGACCTAGAAAAGTTTAGCAGTTCAGATTTCCGTCTTCTCTCAGATGTTAATGTTCCTGGACAGGTTTAAAATGTAAACTCTGGACAACATTCTACAATCAAAACTAAATCACAAATCCGTGACCTGGCTCCCTTTGGCTCCCGGAAAACTTTTGAGTGAAATAATTGGATAAAAGAGGCCGCAAACTCAGGTGAAAACAAAACAACAAAAAACATAAAACTACTGATTTGATCATGTTATAAACTCCTGTATTTCCACTGATGCTACTTTAAATGATAAGCCCACATGCTTAACCAAACAAAGCTAGCGCACTTTAGCGTCAACTGTGTCCTGTTTATTTCCAGTGCATAATGTATCTAACATTAGTGCAGAGGGTGAAATAAATGCAAAGAAAGATGAGAATAACCTGAACCGTATCTACAATTTACTCAGAGCGCTCTTATGTGAACCGGTCTAGGGGACCAGGGCCAGTCGAAACGTGGCATTTGTTTTATTCATTAGTCGCTGGCTGTCGTGTTCATTTGCAGACGTCACGCTACATGTAAGAGTAATAAAATACAAACACGGCCATTTAAAAATGTAAAATAATTTAATGATGTCATTCATAAGTGAACAAGACAGTCTTACCACTTACATCCCATTAGAAAAGTACAGTCAGTGATCCACAGGGGGCGCTATGCTGTTGATTGGTGTCCAGGTTAAACGTTACATAGGACGGATCATAGAGACAATCAAAGCCAAGAGTCCAAAGGTAAATATGATTTCTGATTTTGTGTGCAGCTGTCCCACACAGTCCACTCCCGAACAGTGCGTCTGCAGTGACGTTCGGACGCAGGGCCAAAATGATTACAACTAAATGTAATCACAGGTTGAACAATGTCAGACATGAAACACAGTGCACAAATATTCATATAAATATTAATGTCACATATAAAACGCTTCTCTCACAATAAGGTGCATTTCATAGATTTACACACAGAATAAACCTTGTACAGTTCACAGCAGAGGGCGCTGTGGTGCAGTTGGGCTCAAAGGGAAGAATGAGCTGGAAGTGTCTACGGAAGAGTAACACCGACTCTAACCAGATAAAAAGGAGGATCCGACACATTTTGATTGTAATTTAAAAACAAATCTTCTAATAGCATCATAGTTTTACTCATGTACATTTACTTGACTACATTTTTTTAAATTAAATTGTTCTTCTTTAGGTAGTTTTCAGCAGTGGTGGAATAAGTATTCAAGTTTGTTACAGGAGCAACAATTACTCAGGTAAAAGTACTGAAGTACCAGTTGAAAAATGGTAAGATGTTAAATGATTCCACACAGATCTTGTGTCTATAGAGTCGTATAGTAGAAGTACATTTTTCCACAGCAGAACTCATCCTTCCAATTACAGTCAGTTCACATTATAAATCAGATGTAATGTCCAAACAGTTACTCTTACATGAGTCATTCCTGGACTTTACTTTGAACTTCTACTTGAGTAATATTTTTGGTTTTAATTACAGAAGCGTCCTCTTAAAAATGTTGGCTAATCTATCCACCGCGGTGTGCTTTAGCGTCATAGAGATTATAATGTGAAAGGTTTTTTTTTAAACATATCTCATCACTAATGTAGATGTCTTCTTCTAATCATTTGTAATATTTTTCTTTCAGAAATAAATGTGAGGATGTTTTCGGTATTCAGTATTTAAAGTAAAGAGTTTGGTATGCTTAAAGATGCCCTTAGTAACTTTTTTGTTGGACGGTCTGCCACCTGCTTTGTCCATGGTTAGTGTCATTTAAGCTTCAATCATCTTTAACAGATATGTGGAGAGCCAAGCCCGCTCCCATTAAAATTACATGTTTTTCAAGGTCTTTTCTTAGCAGCAAAAACATCAGTAATAATAAATGCAGGATAGAGGAGTGTGATGCCGTACTGAGGAGTGCAATAGTTAAAGCAGAATCCACCAGAAAAGTTACAGTGCATCTTTAGCGTGCATTTTAGTCCTTCCAAGCTAGTCTAAAATGTTTTCTGTGGCATGATTACCCAAAAGACTCATTAACAGTTCATCTAAATGTGGTGAAGTCAGCAGAAAACTGAAGGTCTTCCAGAGGAGTTCATTCTTCTCCACTGGCCCCACTGCCTGCCTTTCTCAAACGGCACTCTTCCTTCTCCCGACATAACATGACAATAAAAAGTGAATGCATGTAGAGTAGGGCGAGGGAGGAGGACCAGCGTGTTAAAGGCACTGTACACCCTCTAGAGGTTAACTGGGGATTTACACCTCGCCTGGACGCCCAAGAAAGCTGCCTGTGGCTTCAGAAATACACAAGGAGAAAGAACTACATCGGTGTGGATGGACTTTACATAAAACGTGCAAAAAATAAAAAAAGGTTTGGTTCTAGTAGGTTGGGTTCTATGGAGGCCCCCCGAGTGCTGCGTTAAATGGAGTAAAGCTTTAAAATATTATTCAACACATAACTTAGAGTTTAATCTTGGAAAGAGAAACACGATCGTTTTAGCTCATTATCATCAAACAGTCATTTTACATCTTAAAACAAATCAAAAGTATAAGCTTTTAAGGAGCATGCATTTATCACACTTTGTATTCCAAGAATAAATTTGATAGAAATGAATTTCAAAAATGTTATGTGTCCCAAGTATGGCAAGTATAGCAACTTATCTGGGCATGTAAGTTTGAAAATCT
Organism: Chaenogobius annularis; assembly: GCA_015082035.1. Classification (NCBI taxonomy): domain Eukaryota; kingdom Metazoa; phylum Chordata; class Actinopteri; order Gobiiformes; family Gobiidae; genus Chaenogobius; species Chaenogobius annularis. The sequence goes on from BJKM01000655.1 coordinate 287,043, forward strand.
TGTAGTGTTCCAAATCGGGTAAGGACAGAACTCCTGGCTAATGTGAAGTAAGTAACGTACTAAACCAACTTGTAAGTAACTCAAGATAGCATACAAGTTGAGTATTAGTATGTACTTTACATTAGCCAGGAGGACCAAGAGTGCCACGGAAAAGCTAAACCCAGAAGCTGAGTGGAGAAGGTTTTCTTCAAAATTGTTTCACTAAATCTACTTGTTAAAACCTTTACAAAATGTTAATATATTTTTTTTATATATAAAACCATTTGTAACAGTTGCTTTAATACAAGCACTTACCAACTCATGTAGTCAATTGTCTTTTAGAAACACTTTAAAATGATGATTTAAAACATAACTTAACAAATGTTTTAAGTCCCCTTGTGGATACTTATACTCCAGTTAACGTGACACTCGGGGGCCTCCATCGGGTTCATGCGACATCACAACATTCAAAACTCCCCATAGTTTTAAAATGGAGCTGGAGGGCAGATCCATTCTATGGTCCAATTTGTTTTTTCACTGACAATGTGCAGACGGTTGTGCATGGTTTGTGGTTAAAGGTGTATGAACATTTTCTCCATGGAGACGCTAGTGCTCTGCATGTACTGTGGAAGAGTACATGCATGCATGCATGTACTTTTCCACAGTACATGCATGCATGCATATATGTATATGCACACAAATATGTATACATATATATGTCTGTATATGCAAAATATATATATATATATGTCTGTATATGCAATATATATATATATATATATATATATGTCTGTATATGCAATATATATATATATATGTCTGTATATGTCTGTATATAATATATGCATATATATATATATATATGTCTGTATATGCAATATATATATATATATGTCTGTATATGCAATATATATATATATATGCAAATAAATATTATATATACTATGTATGTATAATAGCAATATAATATATATACTATATTTGTCGTATATTGCATGCAATATATATATATATATATGTCTGTATATGCAATATATATATATGTCATATATATATATATATATATATATATATATATATTCGCCTGTGAATCTCCCATAGCCATCTGCCCTCCATTTGAAATCATGAAATCAAATTCTACAATGTTGTGAACCCAACCTTTTCCCTTCTGCCGTCTGACTTCCGAGCGTTGTCGTCGAGCGCGTCAACTGCACCTAAGAACCTACACCCGGTCTGTTGGCTCCGGCGACTTCGTATTCTAACATTCTCCCAGCTTCACCAAATTCGCAAGTTACAAACCTTTCTCACTATATCATCTCTCTCGACTGTCGTGGCGCGTGTGCGAGTTCCTCCTTTTCTACAGATATCGTTACTCCAGGCCCGGTGCAAATGCTCAGCAGCGGGCCACCAGAGGTAACCTCTGCGGTGTGACTCCCGCGTGCGGCTTCAGCCAGCTCTCCAGGGCCCGGCCCATGTTACCGAAGCTCCTCTAGCCGTTGTTCCCACTGGATGTGTTTCCTTCTCTAACAGACCGTACGACGTTTACCGTCACTCTCTGCTCGTCGAAGAGCGCGTTCGGAAGTCTACAACAGGTCACAGTGTGAGTTTAATTGCTGCCTGAACAGCAATCCCCTAGCAACAGACACCTACACAGCCCGCAAAACAACTTCATGAGCATCCACAACATTCTGTCACCCCTCCCTAATGCCTATCGTCCCCTTCCATGGTCCATCCTCGTCATTAGCACCTCTTTGCTTGCAGTTTCCTTGCGACGACGTTCTGCTTGACTGATACATGAACAGAAGGCCCGCTCTGATGGACTGTTCAACCCATCTCCCACATATACCACTGCTCTCGACATGCACTGCAACCCAAAGAGACCTATCCACTCCCTTCTTCACACATCGAACGTGAATTCACCTACCCTCGAAAATCGATCACCTCTGTCTTTGTCGCTCTCAGCTCCTCTCTGACTGCGTTCAGCTGTCAACCATCTTTCTGTCATCCATCCACGTACTGACCTGCTCTCACTTGTGCTCCACGTGCTGACCAACAGCATCACCTGGCCTCTGATTTCTCCTACTTACTGCTCACTTTCGCTTCACTACATAAAACTCCTCTCAGCTGTCACTCGCCTCACCCTCGGCGTCGCTACGAGAAATGCGTTGCGGTTCCCTGCTAGTCATTTGCCAACTCTCACTTATCATATAGCTTCTGTACACGCTTCACTTACGTTCTCACATTCATTCCCTCTGGTGCAATCTCCTACGCTCCTCTCAGCTCCCATCTGCTCCTCTCAGCTCCCTGCTGCTCTCTCTGCTCCTCTCAGCTAAGGTGCACTCATTGAGGGCTATCACTACAGATGCGTGTACGACTCATCATACAGCCTCTCGCGATGCTTCTCTCATATACCCCTCGTGTTGTCTCTCTCTTCGAGTAGTCCCTCATTCTCGACATGAGATCCGTGTCTGCTCTCAATATCGGCATCTCATTGCACCATCGCAGGTGTCATCGTCGTCGATTCTGATCTCTCAGCACAGACACTGGCTGTGACTGCACTGTTGTCCCTCACTGCTCTTCTCTTCCGCGAGGGTCCTCTTGCGTTCTCTGGCTCTAAGAATCTTGCCCTCTGGCCCTTTCCTCTCTTCGGCTCTCATGCTTGCTCACTGCGCTCTTTTACTCCTATCTCACCCTCACACACTCGTTCCTCGGATAAGGGCATGCTATCGTATCATTTCGACGGCTCCACCGCGTCTGGCGTCCTCTCACAAGACTCACTCCAATCTTGACGTCGTCTCATTACTGCTCCTTCTCAGACTCCGTCACTATGGCTCACCTCCGGCTCTCTCAGCTCCCTCGTGCTCCTCTCAGCTCCCTCTGCTCTCTCTAGCTTCTATTGTCACAATCCCTCTGCTCACCTCCTCGCTACAATCCATCTATCAATACACTCCTCCTCACTATGGCGTCTCACTGCTGTTCTTCTATCAGTCTCATCACTCCCTACATTGTCTTCTCACACTATGCATCCCACCTCTAGCCTCCCTCCTCCATCCGTCTAGTCCATGCTGAGCTCTTCTGCACTAGATTGCGCGCTCTGTGATACGTGCTCTAGACATACCTCTGCTCTTATCTGCGTTCTCTCAAGACTACCGTCCTGCTCTCCATCGGCATCCACTCTGCGGCTCCCAATACCTAGGTCTTTCCTCACTGGCACAGACTCACTGCTCTCTCTGCTGCATCTCTCCAGACTCACGCGATACACTCTCAATGACATACACTTTGAGCGTCACCCTCAAGCCTCACTGACACTCATATATGTCTCTCGTATATAACAAGCTCTTCCCGCGTCTGACTTCCGCTTCGAGCTCTCTCTTTCAGGCTCTTCCTCTGCCTACCTCCTTGCATGCGTACCCTGCTGACTACTCTCTATAAGTCTCCTCGTGCAGCTCCTCTCTGCTTCTACAGGAGCTCCTCTCACAAATGCTACACCTCATAGTGTAGTCTCGCTCTCTCTAGCGAGCTGCGCGTTGCTAGCTGCTCGCTCCGCTCCCTCTCAGAATGTCACCCTATCTTCTCTACGCCTGCATGCACGGCATACTTGTCACTCCTCATAGCTCCCTCTCCTAACCTCCCTCCTCTCCTTCTGCGTCTTGCTCACTCGCCTTTCTCTTGATGGGCTCGCTTGCGAGTGCGTGCGCGCTTGCTTCCTTCTTTCTCGCTTGCTCTCTCTCATGCTCTCCTCTTGCCTCCCTCTGGCTCTCCTTACTCATCCTTTATCCATTCCACTCACCTTCCTTGCCGGTCTCTTACATCTTTATGCATGACACGATGCCTCCCTTCTTGAGGCCATCCTCAGTCACAGTGGGCTTTTCGCTGACAGTAGAAACACGAAAGCGCGTCCACCCTATCTCACACCTTCTATACACAGTGCTATCCCTGTCTTTACGTTACATGCAAAACATAAGCGTCACAGGATATCACCTCTTGTGCTAACTTTTCTGATGACTTCGATTGAGACTTATCAGGGTTCCACCCCTACGTGCTTCGGCGAGTCATCGATCACCATGCGTCTCCTTCCTTAGAGCATCACACGCGTGAGCCCCACATGGCATCAACAGCTCTCGTCTGTGCTACTTCTCTGCGTCATTCACGTAATCCTTGCTTCTGCGATCCCAGACTACCGATCTCGCATCCTTCTACGATTCATCTCCACCTCGTCCACGTTCTTCCAGTTTCCCTGCTTGCCTCGCCTATTCGCGCTCTCTTACTGTCAGTACACAACAGTCTTCCTAAGGCTCTCGTCCTCATGCATCAACCATGTTCAGGTCTTTCACCTCTCTATGAACCCCACTCCAGGACTATGCACGACTTCATTGTCTGGCTCACTCCTCGACAGTGGACCGGTGCTGCGTCACTGGAGCATGCCCCTGCGAGAGACCGCTCGCGTATCTCAGCTCCCCTTGCGACGCTCCTCATAAGCTTCACCATGTTCTGTATCTCCTCTGCTTCCTCCCTCTGCTCCCGTCTAGAATCCCCTAGCGAGGTGAGGAGGAATCTCGAGTTCTACTCCGACTATGCCTGAGCATCCGTCTGCAGCCACGCCTCTTCGCTCAGCTCGACCGGTCCTCCAACTACCCATCTTCCTCCGCACGTGCATAGATCTACAGACCTCTCTTGCTAGATTGCCATGCTGCCATAAGCGTGCGCCGCGAATACCATACTTCTCAGAGAATCCACTCATGATTGTGGAGTAGTTCTGTCTATATCAATTGGCGTGACACTAGCTTGCCGTAACTTCTCATCGTCAGACTCTCCTACTCATGTGCTGTGTCAATGTTCTTGTGCGTGTGTCTTGCATTGCTTGCCTTGGCTACCAGTCGCTCCATGTCTTCGACTAGTCTGCTTTCGGGATGTCACAATTTAAAAGTTTAGGGTATGATTCATCTCGTGCCGCTATCCTCTACTGCACTTTGCACTCTTGATCTCCTTCGCTATTCAACGAATCCTTCTTCTCACTAACAATGGCAAACTTCCTTCTTTCTTCTCATATCGTAGCCTCATCTAAGCTCAACTCTCGCCTATTGTTCTTCCGCCTGCTTCTATCTGCCCTCTCACTCTCTCACCATCAATTGTTCCCTTACTATCCTTTCGTGTCCTTGCTTCTTGCTCCTTCTTCAATCATGAGACTTCGTCTGCTACTATCTCTTCGCTCACGTGCTACTTAAATCTTTCATCTATCTCATTTTCACACCGCCTTTACCCTGCGCTAACAGGCCATGCGGTCCCTGCACCTCTCAGATCAATATCCTTGGCATACGACTCCTACTCGCTCACTCCTACCTCTGCGATACCTCCTTGCCAAAGCTTCTAAGCTACTGTCGCTCTCCACATGCTTCTCTTATCAGCTTTACTCTTCCGAGCCTAGCCTCGATGAATGTGCATCCGCTACAAACTTTCGCCCTGCTCACTGTCGTCTCTACCAGCCTCCACATCTCTCCTCAATCGCTCTAAGCGCCTTCCCTCAATCTATTCCCTCTAGGGCTCCTCACTTACCTACCATCTCAAGAGAACCGCTCCGACATCCGCTTACCGAGCGTCCTCATGCCCCAGCTGAAACTCCCCACTAATATGAATCGCGGAGAAAGCAGGCCCAGTGATTATTTGAAACTCAGAGTTGTGCAAGACGTACTTTAGAGAGCACGCATACCGCGCAGCGTGTGCTGCGCAGAGATCCGATCCTCTGACCGCCGTGCATGTCACTTGAGTTTTGGTTTTGTTTTGAGTGTATAAATTAAAATCTCTACTTGGTCCCAGTGATTTCGCATAGAAGCGAAGTGGTTTAGGGTGTGAAGGACATGATAGATATCGTGTTTATATTCTGTCCAGTGATAGCATGGAAGTCGCTTTCTTAATCATGAGTTGTGTTGTTAGCTTCTACCTTGACTAAGCGGAAGTGCATCACCTCATGTGACAGTAATAATTAGAATATCGAGTGCAGCGAGGGTGTGATATTGAATCGGTGTTGACGATTAGTGACGTTTTACAATTTAGTTTAATATATAGCACTCTGTTATTCCTAAGACAGTCAAACCTTTTAATCGCCTTGTTGTGGGACACTCCACAGAAAGAATAGATGTCATCGTCACCATGCGGCAACAGAGCACAGCCTACCAACCAGAGTGTTACACGAGTAGCACTTAAGTACTATGTACCTTACAAGCAGTAACAATTATATTACCATATGATCTAGTCCAAGAACCTTACGTTCTACGAAACAAACTACATCTACGAGATATTGAGCTTGATCTCACCTATTTAATCACAGCTTGTTGTCATGGTTCCGTAGTCGCTCCTTTACCGCTCTCCCTTTCACCTGCTCTCCTTAGTCTCCTCCGCTCTGCTAACACTCTTGGCTGCCTTACGCTAGCGCGTGGTTCTCCCGAGGTAATCTAGTAGCTCGTTTTACTTTTTAGTTGGTCCAGCATGTACCGGGGGGCGTTACATATGTCTCCTTAAGGAGTCTGCGGCGGGTACGCAAGCCGGCACGGCCATACCGTCCACACACTCCACCCCCCCGTCCCGGCTATCTTAGCCTTGCCTCTGGAATGTTCAATCAGCGTGCGTCGCCCCTTCTTGTCCCTCGTAGCCTCTCAACACACTACTCCTCGCATCAGCTCCTCCAAGCTCCCTCATCAGCTTCTTACTCAAGAACATCCCTCTCCTCCTCTCAACTCCTCTCTACAGACAGACAACTAGGAAATGGTCCAAGTGCCACTTCCTGCCAGTGGACACGGAACCTGTGCCTATATTAATACTGCACCACGACCCAGAAGATCATAAGAAACGCCTTCCTTTATGTGTACCACTTCAGCCCAGTTTCGTATGTAATTTGAAATTAAATACAAGTATTCCTTAGAGGTGAATCCCAAGCGGCGAGATCCCACAGTTCTAGCGCCTGACACCTGTTTGCAAATTGAACTCCTCTATAAGGAAGTGGAGAGCGTTCACAGGGAGCAAGATGCCAACCGCAAAGAGAGGTGCCATCCACTGTGTGTAGCACCAGGGTTAATAATGACAGTAGAACGTACTGCATCATACGTATGCTTGAAGCGGCATAGAAAGAATTGATAGTATTGCGCAGCGTCCGCAACAGCTTATGTGCACGTCGCAGGATATCATAGACTGCCTGGCAAATCAGCCTCCATCCAGTAGCTAGCCACAGAATCAAACCTTCCAGAGTAGCAGGAACTCGATAACTGCTATGTCCATAGTGAAGTAAGAGAAATACCGATAACTACGTAACTGACAGAGAACGAGAACAACTGAACACATGAGTGCACATAAAACCGGAGTGTTGAATCAACCATAGAGACACGACAGTACAAAATCCCTATTATGAAGAAAATGCCGTTGCAGCTCTATTTTGACATCCCAACACATCTTAAATTGGAGCAATCGTAAGTCATTCAAAAGCGAGTTTGTTGTAATTACTACTATTGCTGTTTATATTTTCTAGAAGGTTATTGCGCGTATTCGTCAGGGCCGTGCTCGTATAATCGTGTAGTTTGTGGTTGTAATGATGTGTTGGTGACGGGAGTAGGTGATAACTTAAAGCAAGTTTTGCATAAGCCAGTCAGTGAACCGGTGAGGCGAACCTTAAAATAGTGGCTCCAAATCATTGAGCAAAGCGCCACTCTACTAGAGCCAGAACGAATGTGCTAACGTATAGGCGAAAGTCTAAGCTTACCAGCGATACACATCACAATATTAACGCTAATCAGTTAGTAACACACATAACGAGACATATTATTTATACAGTGACAAAGCTGGACAGACACAGGCATCGCTAGACTACGGAGGCGTGATTGGAATCAACGTATCCTAGTTGTCAACGCCGAAGCTGGAATAGAAAATGCGTAGATCTATTAAAATACAAACAGGAAACGTGGTAATTCCATTAATGTTCCAAAGTAGATTTTTACCAAACATACTCTCCACAGCTAAATTATTTGACACTTCAATTTTTACAAGAGACTGTTCATTGCTTGCTGTCTTGAAGCAGACATACTATGATTCTAGTTATGTTGAGAGCGTCTTACACCGCTCAATGAGCGTGTGGGACGGACGAGAGCCTTGGACCGCACTGGGCCCTGCCAATGGGGCGGCCGCATTCAGAACCGCGTGAGCGAGCACCCTCATAATTGCTTTTAGTAATTGTAATGTCTCTGTTAGTAGGCTATCAACATGCTGTACACCTGCAGCCTGGTGGTTTTCAGTTTCACCGCAGTATGAGGCGGCTGAGCCAGTTCAGTTGAGAGATAATACGAAGTACGGAAATACTGTTTTATGGGAGACATTGACCGCCAAGGAGCGACACGATTGACTGTATGAGTTGGGCGGACGCGAGTTTCGTTTTCGCAAGGGGACCCAAGTCCGTCTGCTCGACTCGACCTGCACCTCCCGTCCAATCGCTCAACCGTCTCCGCGTCTCTCCCCGCTCTCTCGTCTCTCTCTCTCCTCTGACCTTCATTCCTCAATCGTGACGCTCCCCCTCTCTCATCTTCTCTATTTTTTCTGATGCCTGATGGGAAGAGCATTGAAAGTAGGAAACTACTATAGAATATGAAATAATGGGCAGGACAGAAGCAGAGAGTAGACGAGATAGGCAAGAAGATAAAGTGAAAACTGGAAAGCATAGTGATGTGTTGAGTTCCTATGGCAGGAGACACACAGCAGCAGGGTACAACGAGGCGAAAGGCTGAGCAAGGTCCTGGAGATCAGCAGCGCAATGTGGTTCATAGAGGCCATGGGGTCATCATATAGCGGCAGAGTGGCGCGAGGTGCCTGCTTCTGAGCGCGTTAACTGGGCAGTGCCACTCACCATGGAGTGAAGAGGTGGAGAGGGCTCCAGGTCGGCAGGGAACAAGAAGACACACAGATTTTCGTCGATTGCAAGGAGGGAATGTGGAGAACATGGGCGTGAATGAGTCGACGCGATGAACGTCAACCACAAGAATCAGAATGACGCGCAGTGAGTCGCACATTAGAACAGGAAGCTGAGAAAGATGGTATTAGAACAACGAACTCTACTAGAATATATAGTGCGGAAGGACTGGATGAATTGTACCGAGCAGAAGCAGCAAGCAAACGAAGAGACAGAAGATGACTGGTACGGAGCCGAAGCACATACCGAGTCAAAGAGCCAGCATGATGGGACCGAAAGGAAATAAGTTTGAGAGAAGGAAGCCTTGGTGACGACAGGAGGAACCAGTGCCGGAGAGCTCCCAACACACAGAGAGCAGTAATACATGGGTGTAACAAGGGCCGGCAGCAGTGCCGAGGGCGAAGCCCGCCTGTTCTGGAGTAAGGAAATCTAGTAGGTGAAACCAATGCACACAGAAAACGCATGTTAGATAAGTTCTCAAATCATGCCCTACTGTTTCGAGATAACACCATAATTGGTGGAGTGGATGATCTATCTATGCCAAGTCGTGCTCCGTGACAAGTTGCCCTAGCATGGCGATTGAATTAAGATTATTTTGTGGGAAAGAGAGGGAAGGATTGCAAAGTCAAGCGTGTTGAGAGGAATTGATTGTATGAAGGAGACAATGAAGAATTAGAAGAACACAGAATGTTGTAGATTGAAGAGTGTAGCTTAAGTGGTGGTGATGGGGAAGATCCAAATAAATTGTTGGAGATCAAACAGATACCGAGTCATTATAGACACACATTAGCAGAGAGGGATAGGAGCTCAGAGCAACGATGGAGAAGGGAGAGAGAGTAAGCATCGTGCTAGCAGGACGGAAGCACCAGAGAGAGCACGAGAAGGCCGACAGAGTGCAGATGGAAGCAAGTAGAGAGAAGGATGCTTAAGAGGGATGAAGACTTTATGAAATGAGAGAGCAATAGGGGGCGCTAGGTTTAAAGAGAGCAGGAAAAGAGAGATCGACGCCACTCTGTGACATTATGCCACCACCGTACTTCTTCAATGTTAGGAGAGAGAAGAAGAGGAAAAGGGCGAAAGAGGAGGGTATAAGATAAGAGTCTAAGACCAGTGTGCATCTCAAAAGAAGTAGGGGGCGAGATAAGCGAGAGTCACGGACTGAGCGCCCTTCCATGTAATGCGACAGAGGAGCAACATAAAGCGTTTTAGTAATTGCGGGTGAACTTTTGAGCCTGTGAATGTGAGAGGAAGAAGCGCAGGGAGCGAAAGAATGGAGAGGAGGGAAGCTACGCTGAAGATCGGAGAGGAGAGGTGGAGGCGAGGGCGAAGCTCTGAAGCGGTCAGCCTGTCACTCTGGAAGGAAAATAGAGAGAAGGAGCCGACTGGCGGAGTCGGGTAGGTGCAAAGCGAGGACTCAGACAATGTGGAACGAGAGGCGCCCAAGGAAGCGAGAGATGAGGACTACGCATCCAGATTATGCGTAGTAAGAGAGAATTATTTTGTTCTTGAGCTTGTGGACACTCAATCGACATCTA